>UELV01010188.1:1559-12352 GCA_900490015.1 Megastigmus stigmatizans | reverse complement strand
GGGGGGGGGGGGGGGGGGGAAGAGTATTATACGTACGCGCGCTTAATATTAAGAGTTATAAATTTCGGATTAAAAAATAAACTGGCTCGCTTCAGTCGAGTACAGAACATGCCTTTCGCCCAGGATTCAACACTGACACTACTTTTTCTTTTGTTATAGGCGCGGTGGCTAGAGAAGAATTAGCAGCACGTTTCAAAAGTATTGATGTACATTTTATCAAAATCAATAAATATTTTATAAATGTGATGAGCAAATTTTTAAAAATGTGCAAATAAGATCTTCTATATGCATTCTATTTGTGACTGTCAGCAAAAGAAACTTCAATCAGTTATGGATTTGTCTAAATTAGTTTCTATTCATGAAATTCAATATTTTTTACAAATCTGTTCCGAGCTTCTATATATTCTGTTCATACTAACTAAAACATATTATTCAGTTTTCTTCCCAATTGTCGCTCTTCATCAATTCTCTTAACATATGAAATACAGTATATAAACTGAATTTTGAATGCATACAGAGTTAAGTAAACCAAAACCATAACGATGTAACTTGAGAACAAACAATTTCAGTTTCGTTAAATTAATCATATCCGCCCAAACTTCGCGCTCATCAAATATCGCAAAATGAACAAATGATCCAAATACATATACAATTAAAAAGAATATTTTTAAAATCGTTGATACGATCTTTCGAGATAATATTCGCTGTGCATCTTTTTAGAATTTCAAAAATCATACATCAATCTCTAATTCTAATTGGGATGATTCCCTCATTCGCAGGAGCTTATACGAGTTGATCCGTCCAAGGAATTCAAGTCGAACCATTTGGGTAGCCGACGAGCCATCGTTAATGTTTCGAAGCTGGGCAAAACATTTTTCTATACCTCCCCCGTCAAAGGTTTCGTTCGCGCATCGACCAGCACGAACAAACGAGCAAACAGAGCTCAAACAACGAGGGGCAAAAAGCGCGACAAGAAAATAACAAAACGTACGAGGAAAAGCTCACGTATACGTATATATGGCCATGGGGGTGAGCTCTAGAAGCGCTAAAAGGGTCAAAGTGAAAGACGCCCGGTTGAATCCCAGAACAACAGCAACACCACCACTACGACCAGCTGCAGAAACGTTCGTTAAAGCGTGGCGATCTCCGGACTTGGCCCCCATATTTGAAAAATTCGAAGTCAAAGCAGAAAACATTCGAAGCGGTAACTAACATCAACATCGCTGCGGTTATGGCGAAATAGAGAGAGAAAGAGAGAGAGAGAGGCTCAGCCTCCCCCCCGTCACGGACGCAGATACCACAAATTCTATCCTCCCGCGCGCCGTAGGTGGAAACTGGGGAAAAAATGGGAAGCCGGCCAAAACAATCGAAATGTACACCAGACCGTACACACACACACGCGCGCGCGTTGTTCGACACTTCCTATCTCTTTGCGCGCACTGTGAACACACAGACAGGTGGATACAGGCAGACTCCCGGCCGACGCGTGCGCCCGCGCGCTTTTATAAAGTGGAAGTTATACTCGCGCGAAAGAGCCCCGGCGCAATAGTCATCTTTCTTTTTCCTCGATTGCATTATTGCCTCTCGCCGCTACCGCCGCGGTGTATATACGCGCACGGATCCGAGTGAAAATAAAAGTTCGCGATCTATATAGGCAATATATAGCTATCTCTTTCTCGAGCTTTGAAATGCGCCCCGCCTACGAAGAATTCCACGTATACCCTTTTCACTTTCTATTTATTAATATCGCTCTCGCCGGCTATGAGAGATGATATTTATCGCTGAGAAAGTGCTAACTGTGCGGTGCAGGGCTAGAAAAAGAATTAAAATTACTGCCACGTGGATTTCTGATCGCTATCGTTGAAGGAATATCTTTTTATTGGAGCGCCAAGATTCGGGAAATCTTTGTATAGTTGCGAGCATTCTATTTGTATTGTATGGAAAGGATTGGTTACAAGGCGGAATGACTTGTGACATCGATAAATTGTTGGAGATTTTGTGAGAAAACTATGGCTTATCGTGTATAGAACATGATTTATAACATAAAAATTAGAAAAGCTAAAGAAAACTAATAACTTATAAATAGTATTCATTTTCTGCGTTGCATCGTCTGCGGGAACATATTTGTTCGTTCAAATTATCTTTTAATGTCAGAAGCTTATTTCGAGTACGCGACTTGTTAAAACGGGCTTTTTATCGTTAGAAATTTACTCGCTAGAATTAAAATTAGTATTAATAAATCGATTAAGCTGGACATTGAAAATATTTTTGACACTAATAGTAGAAAACATATCGAACTCTAAAGTTTACAAACTAACATTGGAGATATATAAGATAGTAGATGAGTACCGAGTACAGCAAGGCAGCGCATCAATATTGATATTAGTCCTACTAATTGGCAAACTTTAAAGTGGCATAACTCGGTTTTCATAAGACTTGGAGAAATGATTCTTTGTGCAAAATGTTCATATACCTATTTATATTATTTTGGATAAACTAGACTTCGTTAGAAAATATCCGAGATTCACAAACATTAGAAAACATGAAAATGCAAACTAAACATTTGAATGTACAAATATTTAGAAATTATAATAAGAGTTATGAAACCGCCTCGTGAAACAATCCTTGATATTCATATTTTCACTCAACAAAAAATAATAACTTTTATTTTCCTATGACTTTTATCAAACCGCACGTAACATGCAACATGGAATATATTCATTACACGTAGATATTGATATATTTCCTGTTCGATATTTGAGTATTAGGTAATAGTTGACTAAACCGGGACGTATATTTACTCACGTAAGCAAAAAGCTTATTTATTCTGTCTATCAAACATTGAAAGTTAATAAAAAAAAAAAGAAGTCGAAATTGCAGTTATACCTGCTGATAGATTCTTTCTTTTTCGTATCCATTCTCATATTGAACAAAAATAAACCATAGAAAAAAAGGCGAAAAAATGTAAATGTTTTTGCGAAACAACATTCCTTAGAAAAACATTCCAGAGAACATCCAGAGTACAGAAATTTGTGCGAACAAAATTCTCACCGTAATTATTCAGGCATGCATTCCTTGAATTTTAATATTATTATTTAAACGAAAAGACAGTTTCGGCGTAAAAACCCTCACGGAATTGAGGGAAAAGCCGAAACAAGCGGAGATATTTATTTATTAATGAAGTTAATATTGTTACAAAGGTCCAGCAGGCCGCTGAGCCAAGCTCCAAAAGTTACCCGCGGCGTCGCCTTCGGTCCAATGAGGTGAGCCGGGAATGGGGAGCGCAAAAAATGGTTCTTGAGCTTAACCAAGCACGTCCCGACGTCTCGAGGAAACCAACGCTGTGATGACGGGCAACATTGGTAAGTTGCCGCGTGCTGCGCTCGCCCTGGAACGGGTCACGTCGTCGAAGCGCACGTGGACATCGTCCCCACAATCTATACAATTTTTCGCCTCGAGGCTCACTCGCAATCACACACACACACCCACGTACAACGCACGCGATCGCGATTCCCGATACTACCGAAGATCTATCGTAACGCGAGAGAAAAACGTGAATCTAATCGCCGAAAACACACGATTAATTCAGGCAATAAGGAGGAAGTTTTCTCAAATCTTGTCTAATCTCGTCGACGGTCTGAATAAATCTGATTCCCGTCAGAAAGCGCACACGGAGGCGAATCCCCACTCACCGCGCGCGGTAAGTCCCAGCATACACCACGCGCCTCGGCGCGAAATCGAAAACACATGAAAATAATTTTAGGCGGCAAAAATGGCATAAACATTTCTTTTTTTCCTATATGAGTATACTCTTTGAATTTATCTGGATTAAAAATAATTATGGGAGTAATGATACATAATTTAGTATACAACTTTTCACAACAAATTACAAACGGAATCTCAAACTTTGTATACCTTTTGATTATTGTCTTGTAATTCCTATATTCTAAACTCAAGCTTTTCATTAACACTATCACATAATGAGCTTTCCACGCAATGAACAAAAATCTCAGATTACACTCAATGATAAATAAAAGACAACATATAAGCACAAATCCGTCCAAAACCAACGAGCACGTTTTCAATATACAAATTCAATCTCTTCTCGAGAGTCGAGCGAAAAGTAAAGAGCGCACTCATAACCCGAATATTGCCCTTGAAACAAAACAAAGAGAGAGAGAGAGAGAGAGAGAGAGAGAGAGAGAGAGAGAGAGAATGAGAGAGAGAGAAGGGAGAAAATACCCATCACCGTCCAAACGGCACTAGAATCGAATACAAACGAAAAAGCAACGCATATTCAATTTTCACGAATTACGCCGTCGCGAGTAGTCCCGTCAAATAGCAACAATTTTTTTCCGCTCTTTTTTTTAACGTCTCCCCTATCAAAAACTCGTTGACTCGTCGACGAGGAGAGGGGTAGAGCGGGAAATTCTCCTATATTTTCACCAAAGAGAAAGAGAGAGGGAGAGGGAGAGAGAGAGAGAGAGAGAGAAGTCTGGTTTCACTGACGGCGCCGTCTACCCACGTTGACTGAGGCAATAATTCCGAGACCCTTGAAAGCGGAGCTCGCATATATACGTCCCTCCTCTGCTACTCGGCAGGCGCGATTCCTAATCCCAGAACAGCTCCGTGTACTCCCTTATATACAGTCATACAGGAGCAACAGCAGCTCAGCGGCGAACTTTCACGGCGCACTGTGTCAAACTTGGCGTGGGAGTCGATAAATCAATTGCCGCCGTGGCGGCTCCACTTCTTCATCTACCCTGCATGCTTCTTCTTCATCTTATTTTTCGCCCGGGGAATCCTGTGCTGCTGCGGATCTCCTCGGCTATGCCCATCACGTACACATCGCCGAGACGCAGAGAGAGAGAGAGAGAGAGAGAGTAGGTACACACAGCAGAGAGAGGGCCGGAAACACCTCTCACTTTCGCCCTCGTCCGACCCCTCGATATGGACGGAATCAAATGAGCCGCGAACGCGGGCGTTTTGGTTATATTCCCTCACCCGCTGGCCTCTCTCTCTCTCTTTCACTCTGCCTTTCTCTGGTCTCTCGGGAGCTTGGACATGCTGCTGTAGGTGAGATGTAGCCTCGGGAGTAGAGAGTGCGAGGCCCAACTTCGCGCCATTATATACACCCCAGCTATGAATGCGTGAGTCGCCTATTTATGTCGGTTATACGTGGTATCAGTGCGAGTACGAGCGAAACATTTCTTACATATATATATATATATATATATATACGTTTAGTTTGTGTGAATATACTATTCCGATGATTTTCAGTTTGATCATCGATTGTATGCTTGCAAATTTGAATACAGTACCAACGTTTAAGTACAGTAAGAGCGTGAGAGTCAGTAATCCATGGGCTTTTTACTGATTAAACGTTTTCTATGATTGATCGAAAAAGTTGAGAAAAAATCTTTAAATTATCCTGTATTTGTTTATTTAAATATTTACAAGCTAGGCTATAGCTATAGTTAACCTAATCTCGAAACGTCCGCTTGATGTATAAGTATAATAATTTTGATGTATGTG
Source organism: Megastigmus stigmatizans (assembly GCA_900490015.1). Lineage (NCBI taxonomy): Eukaryota > Metazoa > Arthropoda > Insecta > Hymenoptera > Megastigmidae > Megastigmus > Megastigmus stigmatizans. Next base: position 6,817 of record UELV01010188.1, on the reverse strand, counting down.
AGTTATACACGGTGAACTGTCAGAAAATTAAAGGCAAATCCAATCGTTCCAGGTCAATAATAAAGTTTCTTTCGGCACTTCTTACATTATATGTAGACAGAGATCGAAGGTCCGGCAAAAAGAATGCGTGAGATAAATGAAAAAGCTTGATGTTGGGAAAAACAAACGAGGGAGGAAAGGAACAAACAATGAGAGTAAAAAATTTCTGAAAGTTGCTAGGTAGTGAGTAAAACTTTTGTGCATTGCTCGACTAGTGCGCATACATGCAAAATACTTTTCTATGTATACATCAAATAGCAGTACAGTATCTTTTCGTTTTTTGGGAAAGTAAATTGTTTATGCCTATGGCTGCTAAAAGGATTAAACAAAAAAGTGTAGTTTAACAAAAAAAAAAACGTTCTGTTATTTGTGTTAGCTAGTTAAGTACGATATAAATAATTAATTACTTTATGTCTCCTAATGAACCTGCTAAAAATAGCGCAAAGATAAATGAAACCCGAAAATTGAAATTTTTAGTACGTTATAATCACCGTTTGTACAATAATAAAAAATAATGTCACGTATTTCAATTTGACAAAAAATATAGCGTTATTATAGTATCTCGCAATCAAAAATTTAATCGTACTTATAGTTTATTAAAGTTTTTTTCCAGTTCTTATTTAAAATTTTGTAATTTCAACAAAGCTAATTGGGATTTTTCATGACTTTTTTTATTTTCATATCTAAATCGATATCACGAGCATTTTTTATACGATATCGAATAAAAATAAATTTACCTAGTCATGTGTTTTTTTCTTTTTCTAAAATAACAAAAATTAATATACGTATATAAAAATACAAAGTTTAACTTTTTAACATTATGTTTTCGCGAAAAAAGACGTCTTAAGTATTTTTACATTAGTTATCAATGTATAAAATAATAGTATAAGTATCATGCAAGATCCCAATTCTTGACTTACGCAAAAATCTCACTGTAAATTGAATTTTAGAATTGGCACTCACAATATTTTAATCTGCAATCAAATGAAAAACATGTTAATTAGAGTATCGATCCTCATATGGAGTATAAAACAAAAAGATAAAATAAATCTAAATCTAAAAGAAAAGCAAATATATTGATCCCGCTTTTCTATACAAAACATACTGGTCGAAACAATCAAAAGTAGACAGAATATATCAGATTTTATTCTCACAACTTAAAACTATCATTTATTTCCGCAATACATGTGAATAATATTTATTCGCGGATATGTTTCGTATACATATACATTTCTGAATGTTTTTTCATGAACAATCGCAAACGATCCATCTACACAATGGGAAAAGCCACAATTGTTCTTTTCAGTTTTAGTTTCAATTCTCTCTTTCTACGATAGACACTATTTATTTTTTTTTTTATTTTTACCCGAAAACGTGAGGTTCCGCGTACGTGATTGAATCCCTCTATAGTGAAGTTCATAAAGCCATTAAAGCGCACAAAGACCTTAAATGCAGATAGACCAATATTGCGATACAATAAAGCCATCTTTAAAAATCAAGTTAAGCATTGAAGGTGAAAGTAGTATATGAAACAATTACTATGGTTATAGTATTAGGCAATCAAGTGCGCTAACACAGGAAACATTTAAATATACATTATAACTTAAATATTTGTAATGAAGCAATTTATTAATCCAAGTAAAAATAACTCTTATCGTTCAAATTTAATGTGAATATTTCAGCTGAATCAAGCGTCTTCTAGTAATAGGAAAAATCTAAGCGTAACGGAATGTGCATTTTTCCAATTGTTACACATAAGACCAGCAAGTTGCGCGCGATTCATATTTTTCCCAAAGTCGACGTTTCTATTTGCGATTTAATATCCCAACATATCGCTTCTCCGCCCTCTTTCATCGCGCTCAAATAAAGAAGCACCGAAGCGGCCGGATAATCCTTTATCTCCCTTTAAGTAACTCCTTTATGAGCACACATCGCGCATACAGGGGCGCTTTGTATCAAAGCACATAAACGCGCGCTTATTCACGTATATTTATAAAAATCGCGGAGCACATAAGAGGAGAAGTGAGTGCGAGGAGGGAAGAGGAGAGAAGAGTGCCGCGTCAAGAGATATTTCCTGCGGAATGTATAGGGCAAGACGAATACTTCGCCGGTGAATTCTGGATCTCGGCCAAGCCGGTTATCTACGAGCGCCGAAAGCAAAGAGAGATAGAGAAAGAAGAGAGAGAGAGAGAGAGAGAGAGAGAGAGAGAGAGAGAAGGGTGGAAGGTGGGGGTAGGCGGAGTGGTAACCTTCTGAAGTCGAAGGGAAAATGGCCGTTAGTATAGTCCGGATAGGGTTAAGCCACCCCCCTGGAGGAGATAATATCGACCGTGAGACTTCTTCTTCATCCGCTTGCTTTTTTTCTCTCTCTTACTTTCCCTCTGTCATTGCGTTCCTTTTCTTTTTCTCTATATCCCTTTTCCCTCTCGCTTACCACCCCTCCCACCTTCTTCCTTTTCCTCGTATGCTTCGACTCTCATTTTCGACCGTCTGCTTTTCTTTCGACTTCTTCTTTTTTTTTTGGGAGCTTCCGTCTTTTTTTTCGCTCCGCTAACATTAGTCTTTTTTACGATGCCTCGTTGCGATATACTGCAGAGCATAGCTTTTTGTATGCTTCTTATTGAACGTTTTTAATGTACAAAAGGGAAATATTGCGAGAAAGCGAAATTCGAAATGATTTTATATTTTAGAAAGTAATTATTTATAACAAAAAAACAAAAAGAGTATTGTGCATTAAATTAACGATTCATTCATACTTAAATTAATAATGGTATTTAAGCTAAAAATCAATGAGTTGACCATTGAATGGTATTTAGTTCGTAATAATGAACATACAGATCTGATAAAAAATTATACATTTTTATGAATAGGACCTTTTACTTTATAGAAAATAAAAATATTCAGAATAAGGCGATTTTTTACCTACAATAGGCATATTGTCTATAACTGGTTTACCTTTACCACTTAAGGATGTTCAATGGTGTAATGCGGGAGGGGAAGAGACCGGGGTCTTCAGATACGGATATTTACTTTATTGCAGTCACTTTATTGAAGTGTATGTTATGAATGACTCCTATATGGTACATTAATAACTGATAGGTACATGAGAAATCCAAGTTTATTAGCAGTAAACGAATATTATTTAACATAAGGAACTTTTTCCCAGTGTATATAAATTCAATTATTACATAATTACTTTCATCTTTCATGACATATATTATACTTATGGAAGTTCTCCGGCTCGCATTATCAAAAAGTTCGTTTCCTTTTATAAGTCATCGTTAAATGGCACCTTTTTTAATAAAATCTATTAATTATGTACTATGAAATACTAAAATATAAATATACAGTGTAAAAAATATACAAATATAAAAAAAAAAAAAACTAAGTGCAACATACACTTTTTGTACAGACTGTAACCACAATACAGGTGTACTTGTAACATTATAATTTATCTTTAAGTTGCAGACTTTCTTTAAAGTTAGTACTGTCAGCCCTGATTATTGTTTTGCGTATCTATAGGAAAAGTCCTGACATACTAGTATTTTAAAGAATTCTATGTAAAAGCTTGGCTTTGAAATATTAAAAATATACGTTTCATGCACACTAAGTATATACTTCCCATTTAAAAATCTCAAAATTTTATATTGAATAAGTATGTTTAAAAGTAAATTGAATATTGAAAGTTTTCTATTTTTCGTGGGATGTTGCTTCTGTGAATTCGTGAAACGGTTTACCTTTGAAATATTGTGTAATAATCCAGATTAAGAAGTCCGTCCATATATATTCTATGTTTTTGTGTTTCAACTTTCTTCCTGCTACACATTTTGTTAGCTGATACATTTAGATTTTACCAATATCTTTTAATACTCTTACAAAAACTTATTTATATGCATGTCCACTGGCAAGCTATTTCAAACTCGTATTTATAGCAGTTATAGAACAGTGGTCTTGTAACCTTCTCTTCTTCTAAAAATGTTAATATTTATTTAGTACATATCAATGTAATTTTGGATAATATTATTGAATTATGCATATAAAAATATTTTCAATATCTTAATTAGCTAACGAAATATAAAGCCGTTGTTTGAATACTTTCTGGTGCACACCCAACGAAGGCATCCAGTGGTTTTCGGTTCCTCCAAAGCGGCAGCTCTTAATTTTTCAAGCTATTCTACAGATGTCTGCCTCTTCGGCTCCCTCGACTCCTTCCGTCCCCCTTCGTTAGTACAACTGCCTCTCACAAGATGACTGTCCTCCTCCTATCTACCGCCGACACGATTTCTTTGCCCTCTTTCGTCGCCGGAGGGTTGTTCTATAATTTCTGGACCCGAGTCAGGGCCAACTTCGTTTAGCTCGATACTGCCTGCCTGCCACTGCTGCTACTGGTTGGCCTTTGCAATGAGACGGACTGAACCGGCGTACAGAAGATAGGGTGAAGGGGGGGGGGGTGGCCGGCAGGGGTGGAGGCCGATAAACCCTGGGAAATTGGTCAACGCCACTGGTCAGCTTTGACATGGAGAACTCGCCCGCCCAACCCCTTCCCCGATAATCAGAGCTTCGTACCGCCCGGCGCACGGCTAACCGAATTGCCTCCTAGACAGTCATTCGATTAAACGCGATGGTATTGCTGATTTTTTAATTTCCCGGAACCTGATGAAAATTACGTAAATGCACAAGAAAATGTTTGGCTTGATGAACTTATTGATTGTGAAAGTTGCTGTAAATGCATGATAAATGCAGAAATATTAAGTCTCTTTAACAGATATATAAGCTTAACCTCCAGGCGACCGGGAAGGGTCAGATATGGCCACTAATCCAATCAACTATCAAACTTAATAAATACATAGAGAATTAATATTTTATTGATCAAAAATGAACTATTTGGCATTGAAATCGATCATGTGCGCCGCCTTGAAGACAGGTAGAGTTCACTAAAAGATCGCTAGATGGCTGGGGATAAATATCTCCCGAAAGGAATTTTTCATCTAGAACATATAAGTAGGAGTGAAAGTGACACTAATAAGAATGTCTGAAGAGTATTTTCAAATAAGTACAGGTCAAATGTACGCCGTATAGTGATTGAATGCTCAAAATATTACTAAACGCTAAAATTCTCAAAAAAAAAAATGTATAAGGTAAAAGACCCAATACGCGGACGCTAATTTTTTTACTTTCAGAAAATGGTGTATATTTTTATATTTTTGAGGTTTTATAGT
>UELV01010171.1:11800-24228 GCA_900490015.1 Megastigmus stigmatizans | reverse complement strand
CTCTCTCTCTCTCTCGCTCGCTCGCTCGCTCTATGCTATGGGTGTAGGCGAGCGGGGATAGGCGAGCGTGCAGCGGCCACGAATGGAATTTTTCCACTTTATTTTGACCGAACGCGCGAGGCGATATCGAATTCCGTGCGGGCTATGCGAGTAGTCGTTGCAGCCCCTAGGTATCGTCGCCAAAATGCTTTCGCTTCTTTCGCGAGTCATAGCCGAGAGGAGTAAAAAGCAGTCCGAGATTTTTGGTTAAGCGTTATGAAATATTTTTCTCCTGTGTCCCTAACCTGTGTAAAACCTAACTATTTTTATTAAATTCTAGAAAACACTATAGTGGCAATTCGGTTTCTTTATTGGAAAAGTGATGCTTGTGTATGCATGCATTAATCTGATAAATTTGTCACTTTACTTTATCTTTTCCTTGTTATTTTAGATAGTTTAAGATTTTCCAAACTATATGAATTATAAAATTTGTGAAGATAAATTATTGGTAATATTCTGATTAATTACTTTAGATTCTCTGAGAATTAATAGAGTAAGAGTTCATTTCATTAAGAGTTCACTTGAACCTTTCATAAGGAATAAAGGATTTTCAATATTATAACACGTGCTAATTTCATTAAAATCAAGCTATTAAATTATACCTTTCAAAATCCAAGTATTTCAATTATCCTGAAAATAGAAATTATTTAAAAACTTTGCAGGGTAAGTAAATTGAAAAAGATAATTCTCTTTAATCCTCCTTCTACAATACATTCGTATTACAACGGCTTTTAAAAGTTTATAAAGGTATCGTAAAATCCAGCAATTAAAATGCGAAAATATTAGTCGACTTTGACTTTATTCAATATACGTATTATAATTATGTCCTGAAAAATAATATGTCGTTCTTTATTTAGAGTATAATATGATGTGATGGGTGATAAGGATTCAAAAAATAGTTGCCCCATCTCCTTCCATAGAAATATTACTGAAACAAAAATATTTTTAACGATTTTCAGTTTGAGTACAAAATGAACTTACTATAAAGCATAGAATTGCAACCTACAGACTTTGTAGATGAAAAATATCGACGGAATTTTTAAATAAAAAAAGCTGCTACAATTAATGATTAAACTTGAGTTCAATATGATACCAAAGTTTTAAAAATAGCCTTTGGTAAAAAACTCATCGCAAGATTTTTTTGTATCTTTGTGGCTATAAAGTAACCTGGCTCTTATAACTACACAATATCGAAACTGGTGGAAATTTTAATACCAAATATTTATAGTATTTTACGGTATATATTGTATGTCGTACTATCAAAGTAAATAACGAAATAAATATAACACATTTGTCTTTATCCGAAACCGTAAACATTTTTACTAGCTACTTAAAAGGGATTAAAAGTTTTTTCGACAATATTTAAATAAAAATATTGCTCTAACCTCTATAGATAAAAATACATTTGTAAGATTGCACATAAAACCAATAGAACAACCAAAAAGACGAAAGTTTGTTATCCCGTCACAAACACATCATCTTTTTTTTCAAATTTTTTTCAAACCACCAACGTGTCTACCTACGAGTTATTTGGAAAAAAGACCGCAATAGAGCTCAAATATAAAGAGAAGAGGGGACGAGGCAAAAGAAGACAGGCAAATCGCCGTGGGTGAAAAATATCGTGAAAACTTTTCATTTTTGCTTTAATATCGAGCGTCACATTATCCATTTCAATGTCTATATGTATGGACAAGTCCACACCCTTCTTTGCACTTTCTCTTTTAGGTATTTCGCACTTCGATGTAGAGGGGAAAAAAACTAGTAAATGCAAAAACGAACGAGAAATTCACGCGATGCATTCAAAACAAATAAGTATACCGATTTCTTTTTGCACACGCCAAGGTTAAAGGTTCTCTCAGGCAATATTTAAATAACATTATTTTACACTTGTTATTTGTATTATTTAATTTTTGTAAATCAGTAGTAATTTTTATATTAACATAATAGAAAGACTTTATTTTAAAATTCACCATCCACTCCGAACGTAGCTCGATATGTCATCGAGAAACAAACACTTTTTATAACCCGCTTTACTATTTCCCCTTAAAATCACAAGACCGAAGGATCGAAATCCCCCCATAATAACCCAATAATAAATTTTACGGAAAGTCTCAATAAGGTATCGGAAGTCAAAAGTCGTAAACGTCATAAAAATCGTCAAAATCAGTGAAAAAAAGAGCGTAAAATATCTCGAGCCGTTGCAAGGAGTCCACATCGAGTCTCTCTCCCTCCCTCTCTCCTTCCCACTGTGCGCCACTCGTCGCGAGTATAGAAGAAGAGAAAAGGGCCCCAAAGGCGCGCGGGGAGAGCACGCGACGTCGTCGCCTTGACGTTCACTGTAATACGATTATACATCGAAGGCAGTCTGCGAGAGACGGCGGAGGAAAAAAAGGAAAGAAAAGAAGAAAAAAAAAGGACTAACAGCAGCAGCAGCAGCAGTGGTAACAGCCAGAAGAAGAAGAAGAAATTGAGAAAAGCCGACGGCTGTGCGCGACTGGCGCATAGCGGCCCCGATCGATATTATCGAACAGAGAAAAGCAGAGAGAGAGAGAGAGAGAGGCTGGGCGCGAATAAATTTGTCGGAAGTCGCGCGGGGCCGTTTCCGCTTCATCCCGCCGACGTCGACGTTCTTTCGTCTGTACTCCCGGGGCGAATATTCAGTGGATTTTCAATCCCGCGATTAAAGCGATGCGAGAGGAGGTAAGAGGGAAGAGAGAGTGAGAGAGAGAGAGAGAGAGAGGAACTGTATCAGCGAGCTCTCATTTATTCCTTAATTGAAAACGGCTACACGGCACTTTGTATGCGATGACTGCGGGAGGAGAATGAGGGAGAGGGAGTGGGAGAGCGGGAGCTGCTCGCGCCTTTCACTGCTGATTCTATCAAACTTCCGCAGGACGAGTTGGTGTAGGCTAAGACTGGGAGGCCAATCGGATTCTCCTTATTGTCCGATAAACTTCTTCTTTCGCTGGCTGGCTGCGGATGAGGGACGTCCTACGAGTCTGGATGCTAATGTGCATCGTCGACGGTGTACTGAGAGCTAAATCGTTGGTAAAATAGTCGATGATAGAAGCTTGTCATCTTTAATTTGATTTGATTTATTGAATTTGCACCTTGAGTATTCGAAAACAGTTTTTTCCCGTATTTATTGTATATACACTGATACGTATGATATGACAAACTGTTTTGCTACAATTTAAAAGGTGTAAAATAATAATTCAGTGATTTTATTGAGGTAAACATGACAGTATTATTTTTCATTTATTACGTGTACGTTATTAAATGAATGTTTTTCACGAATACACAGAAATACCAAATAAAAATAAAAAATGTATATTGTATAAACCACAATTGTAAGCATTTTAGTACTGCTAAAAACTACTAAAGTAAGCTACTTTATTAAGCTATTTAATAAGTAGGTCACAAATAGACATTTCAAATTATTACATCTTGTTCTAAATGTACGTATTCCTGTTTCCTCAAAGAGAAAGTTTTGTATTTTCAGTTACCGCAAGATTCAGTCAGTACAGCTAGTTGTATTTGACTTTATCAAGTTTAATTTGGCCAGTAACGGAATTCAGTATTATATGAATGTCGCTTGGTTTTGCCAAAGTTAATGTGGCGCAATCACAAAAAATATTTTAGTTAATTCTTATTGGATATATAACATTCAGTAATAAATATTAAACTATTTTAATATTAACATTATTATTACCCGTAAAATTTGATAAGAGAAGAATTTTAAGGATAATAATTTAAAATTTAAAATTAAATTCGATTTCTCTATCCCATGTTTTGATTAAACTTAAGTAGTTAATTATGTTCGAATCCGATAAGACAGTATTCACTCGATAATTTTTTTACATTTGCTAAAAGTTTGATAAATAAAATCACCCGAATAAAATTTCAATTCTCGTATCACCTTTACTGCTACAAGTATTAAAATAAATTAGAACCAGCAAAAAGTATATTAATTAACAGTACATCATCCCTCACGAATGATTTGTAAGATGAAACTGTAAAAAATACTTTTCCGAATTCAGCACCTTACACAGTTAAATCCTAAGCCGACTTCTTTAAAATAAAGAAAAGAAAGAAAGAAAAGGAAAAAATTAATGAAAAATTTTCGTGACGAAAAGTGCACATCGAGTTTTCATCAGCGCGCGGGGCACACGTGGAGAGCCCTAAACTCATCGAGTGCACAGGGGCATAATAACCCCCCCTCCCCCTGGAATTACGTATTTCCAAGGCGAAGTGTAACGGGCGGCTCTTTACGGGGGAAACGAGACGAAGAGAGCTGCATACATACATATACATGCATATGCATGTATTCACCCGCACATACACATAGATATATATAAGTGTATATATAAAGCGAGAGAGAGAGAGAGAGAGAGAGAGGGAGAAAGAGGTGGAAGCGTATTAAAATGCACTTAAGTCAAGCACGCGTCCTTCGCCGGCTGCCGGGAATGCCAAACAGAGGCGGATCATGATAATGGCACTGCAAAACTCGGGAATTCTCGAGGATTTAATGAACGTCTTCGCCTGGGCTGCAGGGAAACTTTGTCCCCACGGTGCCACTCGACAACAGACACACCTACACTCACGCCTACACCACATGCACAGAAGCCTTGAAAGACATGGAGAGTACCCTTATTGGTGCATGCAAGAAAGACCGAGAGAGAGAGAGAGAGAGAGAGAGAGAGAGAGAGAGAGAGTTCAAAATGAAATTTCTTTCCTTGACATTTGGCCGGCCGTAAGAGAGCCAATGATGGCCCAATATGCGGATCCGAAAAATCATCAAATTTACGCGAGCGAGACTTGTTTTTATGGGTCTACTGTCTCTCTTCTCTTTATGCGTCTGCACGTTTTCGGTGAGGAGGAGAAAGGTTTAAAATTATTTTTGCAAAGCCGTTGGGGCTTTATTACGCCAACGTTGTATAGCTACGAGCGAGATAGGAGTTATAAAATGAATTTAGTTGACGAGATGATGAAAATATTCTGCCCAAAAGGAGTATTGTTGGTATATATTCGTAGTTTGTCCGACCAAAAATGCTGTTACTACTTAGATAACGTATTTTCTTGATTCGCAATTTACCATTATTCGGTTTCAAAGGACTGGTTTGCAGCTCAATTTCGCGGCACGAAAAATAATACCGAAACCAAAAAAGCAATAGCACTAAAATAGTTTGCGTGCTTTATGACTTGCATTACATTATCGATATTCACCTCCGATACAAATAGACTGTGATGATATAGAAAAGCCCCAAATAGATCGATCAAGATGATTAATATCCATAATCACTAGTCATAAAGTATTCAGAAGAACAATTTCCCGCATCAGGGCCGGTGTGCACTACGAAAATCAATCGAAAAAGCCTTGGAAAATCAACTCGGCCGGCGCTTTCACGCAACAGTGCAATCTTTCGCAGATAGAGAGAGAGGGGGCTGAATTATTCCCAGCGAAATTTCGAAGCATCGACGAAACCAAGGCACTCCGCTTCGCGTCCTAATTTCATGGGGGTAAATCGGCTGCTCTTGTAACTAGAGCGCAAACTGCTCTCTCTCTCTCTCTCTTACATTCGCGTTTGCGAGAGAGAGATTGAGAGAGAGAGAGAGTGAGAGAGGGACACAAACAAATAGAGTCCAAGACCTTCGTTCCCTCTGGCGACGAACAAAAGCACTCTCGTGTTCGCAGCGGCGGGCGTGTGCTGAGATTTCACCGTTAGATTCAAATAGCCGTGAGCGCCGACACGCGGCCGCCGATGCCGCTGCTGGTCCCGAATCAATCCTACTCCCCCCCCCCTCTGAACTGTCCCCCCTCAGTTTCCGATGTATTTGATCGTATTAAGGAAGGATGGGAGAATAGGAGGGGGGAGGGTTGGGGGACTACTCTCTCCTATCGCCTGTTTGCTGGCAACAAACAGGGTGAAACCGGTAATTACATTTGCCGCCGATTCCTTAAGCACACACAAGGCCAGATTTGAGCCATCATCTAACGAGACGGTAGAGGGATGGACTTTGGTCATCAAAGGCTATTTCACGTATTTATCCAATCTTTTGGCGACCGACTGTAATTTGGTTCTTTTCCGCGACGTATACCCCATTCTCTTTCTCTCCGTGCATCCATTAGAATTCTTGTACCAACTGTTCGAGTGACTGTGTGTTGAGGCTGCGGAGGGTGAGCTTCAGCAGTGTTCTGATGGGTGTATCGTTGCCACAAAACATTAATTAGAAAGTTCGATTTCTTTTGGCTTCAGATAATGGGTAGCTTCTATTGAAAGTTAAGGTTTCTTACATTTTGAGTTGATTTTCATAAAAATTAATCGACTCGATGTTTGATTTGAAAACTAAATTTATGACAAAATCCATTAGTTCGATTTAAAAAAAAAGATCTTGTCCTACATTCCTTCCACTTAATTAAAAGAGGTCAATTACTATTTGCAGTACAACCATGTTCAATGAGAAGAACAAAAACAAAAAACATCTTGAATTTAACATAGTCGATAAAATTAATTAGCCATGGCTAATCTACTCGTTTTTCTGCGAGCAAATTTTTAGCCGGACTGTATACCTAATTTATCCTCAAGGGTAGAAGCGGAGAGAAAAGTGCTTGCTCTCGGAAAGGGGGAAGCTTTCTCAGAGCTCGTTACAACGGCGGGCCAACATTTATTTTATTTCGGTAACGAATCCGACGAATTTTCTGGAAAATTGGACCGTTACACTATGGCCCCCTCCGCCGAGTGGTGCGCAACGTAATTAGGATGAGGCAATAACGTTTCAAGTTCAAGCGTGCGTGTTAAAGGTTAAGTTTGAACTTTCCTTTTTTTCTCTCTCTTTCTCTCCTCCCTTTTGCTTCTCCTCGCTTGTTACTCTTCATAATTTGAACCTCTTTTTGGGTAGTTTGGTTTATTTTGTAATTTGATCCCTGTATACCGGGTATACAAGTATTAAAAATAATTACTGTGCGGAATGGATAGTAGTGGAGTCCGCTTGATTCGATTAATCATTGATGCTAATAGATGCTTGGCTCACTGATTAACATTATTGATCATTATACAGCTAGCTCGTATAATTGATTAATTAAATCAGTTTAAATATTTTTCCGGTGGATACTGTGTTTTTTAGATGAGAATATATACTGACTTATTAGCTATGCATGGCAGCGATCAATAGCTTTGATAGATTATATTATTAGAGAGCGTATCAGTGTCAATATATCAAATAACATTATTTAAAACTATCGACTCAACCTTATTAAATCCAACAATGCATCGCAATGTTTTATGCATAGAAATAGAATATACCAATCGAAAAATATATAGTTTTTCGCACTGATTAAAAATAATAATATTTGTGAAATTGAACAAACTATTGAGAAACTGAAATCCGGGTTTTCTACAAACATCATCTCAAACCTACATATACACAAACCACCAAGTCACAATAAAACACTTTCCGCGTTATACACACATCCGCCATTCAAACATCCATTTCGTTATCGTAAACGGGTTCTGCGCGAGACACATCGCGCGCATAATCCCGACCGGCGAACAAGCAATCCACCAAAAGCGCAGAGAGCAAGAGCGAGAGAGAGCGAGAGAGAGAGAGAGTGAGAGATACGCTCGCGCGCGCGATATCGGGAATCAAGTTGGACGCGACTATATCCACCCTATAAGCGTTAAGCATCGTCTAAATCTCGTCGTACAAACCAGCTATGTTCGAGTTCTCTCTCTCTTAAGTGACTCTAATCCAGCCCTACCTCCTCACTCCCTACGCCAGATAAATCAACGTTTCACATTTCCATAAGAGAGAGTGAGAGAGAGAGAACGGTTATCCCTAATCTCGCATGAATGCCGGCACGAGACGAAGGGAGAGTGTGTAAGCCGTGGCAAGTTCAACGATTGATTACAAGCAGAAGGGGGAGGGGGGGTGGAGGGGAAGGGGAGCATGGTAGAGCGCAGCTCACATTCCCCGGTACATAGAGACACGTAGATGGAACGGAGAGAAGGCGATGGCACATCGCGCAAACAGGTATATATATATATATATATATACCCAAGGATGTCCAATGATTCCTGAGGAACAGTGGCCACTGCACACCGGAGCGAGCGCAATGCGATCCTGGGATGCCTTATGGCTATACGCGGAGAACGTAAGAGAGCAAGGGGTCGCAGCGAGATTCTATGGTTGCGCGCGTACGTGAACGTCATTGTGGCTTGATTTCTGTGTGCAGCGCAAGCTTCGGAGGGGCTTTGTCTCCTTTACCTCTTTCTGGCTTCGATATATCTTGCTAAAGAGCCCCGAGCTTTTCGTTGATTGCTCGCTTGATGATCAAAGTGAATTTTAGATGGTATAGGAGATGGATTTTAAGCTAGAATTACGCTCAAGAGATTGCGGCGCACTTTTTGTTGGTAAACATTTTACGTGAGATGATTAGAAAAGGGTATGGCATTGCTTTGTTATATTAAATAGATTGTTCCACCCTTTCTCATGGGTTTACAGTTAATATTACTATTTACAGTTTTAGTTGTATTAAATGTAAATATCGTCAGAACACCGTCCAGTGCCACGTAACGTTGTACTGAACATGTCCCATCAGCGATTATATACTATTTAATTAAAGTTGCATATAATCAAATAAATTAAGATCGGTTGATTCAAATTAAAGTGTTCTACTGTTAAAAAAATCTCAAGGTCAGATAAAAAGATATACCAAAAGAAACCGACAAACTTAAAGCAGGTAGAAACACAAGAACGCCCTCATACCACTTCTTTCAAGCGATCCCTCTTAATTCTCCGTACTTTTATTACGGCGCGCACAACGTCTAATAAATCTTTAATAAACGTTTTGTTGCAAAACACCCACATTATCCTGACTAATGCGAAATATTATTTTAGCGAACGCAATAAGGGGAAGTGGCTCAGGAAACAACGGACTGGCCTTATTGTAGAATGCCTTTGCACACTCTCTATCCCCCTCTCTCTCTCTCTCTCTCTCTCTCTCTCGCTCTCGCTCCCAACATAAATGGCTCGAGTCTACAAATCAAATTAATGTGAAAGGAGCCGCGTATAGTTTACATAACTCCGCTTGGAAATTAAGCGGCGTTGTTCGCACGCGCACTTCTGACCGAAAGCTTCAGGGCGGTCGTCGTTTGCGCATAAGAGAGAGAGAGAGAGAGAGAGAAAGAGAGAAAGTTGGCTCTAGCAAGCTCAAGGACAATTGTGATTTCGCTCTGTTAAGGAGATGAGGAAATTCCATGCCCCTTTTGTTACGAGTGAACATTCGCTTTTTTTTCTCCTCTTTTTTCTTTTCCTTCTTCTTCTTCTACTTCTCTCTGGCCCGGAATCTTGATGCTCACAGTTACTGCAAGAGCAAGTAGTTCTAATTACGCGTCTACTTTATTTCCGAGAATACGAAATATTCATAATTATTACGGGGATTTATGTTTGTGCTCGCTTGCCCTTTTTCGCTGTCGTTAAACCTTATCACTGTCGTTTGGGTAAAACATCAGTTTTGTCTCGATTCCAGTAATATTACTAGGGTAAGTGTAGTAGCTCTTTGTGGTTTGTGTATTTATGATTCGTACCTGCAAATATTATGGTCTTATGTTAATATATAATTTTAAACTTTTGAGCATGAATTTTTAACGAGATTTAATTAAAATGGGAATACTCATATTGTGGGACGCTGAAAGACCGACAAGGCTAAAAGAAATTCTGAGCCTTTAATTAATATTGTATAATATAGGAAGTATTGATTACATGAAAATAAAGACTAACATTAAGCTTATCAGGTAAATCCTATTCTATCAATTACATGCATGAAAATAAAATTCCCCGATATTCAATCAATAAGAGTACTGTAGAATATATTCTAGAATATTGAATAAAACTATAAATGGATATGTCATCTCACATCCGAAACCCTTTTAACTGATCTAATCTAATATTAATAAATCTAATATCCCTTCGTTCAATCATAGCAAAATAAATGCATAAGATTACACACTGATCCTCGCGAATGAATTTTCAACTCTAACATTCCAAAAAGAGAATGAATACTTAAGTGGCATCAGTCCGTTTTCAAAATCGATTTCCCACTTTCAAAAAGCGCTTTCAGATTCCCACCGCACGAAGGATTTTCACGAAAGCATCTCTCGCGCAACCGTAACCTCCAGGCATACACACACACACACACACACACACACACACATATTCCATTCCAGCACCAACGTTCCCTTTCATCTAATTCGACCTGAAAATACCTCTCAACAATACATTAGCCAGGGCATTCGCAAGGGCTACTCATTCCAGTGTTACAACCGTACGTATAATACCGCAAAGGAGGAAGGCACGTGCGGTTTCCCGGAGGGGGAGAGTCAGAAAGAGAGAGAACGAGAGAGAGAGAGAGAGAGAGAGAGAGCTGAGTCTCCAGGTCGCATCTCGCGTCGCCATAATCCGAGCCCTTAACTCTGGGTCAGCAACTGCAGCGGCAGCAGCGGGAGAGAACGCAACAGCGCCGGAGTATTAGTCGGGATCGCCGCGTGGTCCCCGGAACTTTGCCGACTTCCACCTTCCTCTCTTACCCCAAAGTAACACACTGACCGTGCACGTTATAAGCAATTCACCGGCCTCCCCAAGCATCTTACTTTCCACACACACACACACACACACACACACACACACACATACGCACATACGCAGTGCAGTCTAGATGTTAGGCTGCTGCTCGCGCGCGGAGGATATAACTCGACTCTGTGTGGTTTTGCGTCGGCTACGTAACGAGCCAGACGGAGATATGAAGATTGGGCAGGGGATCGGGGCGTAATTTTCTTCCCTCCCTACCCGACGCCCGGACCCGAAATCTGCCTGGAATTCGTGCCGCCTCGTAAAGTCCACGCTGCACTACTGCACGCCTTTACTTCCTAGACATTCTCTCTCTCTCTCTGGCATCGAGGCTGTAGCCAACTGTTTCTTCGGAGATGTGTGCCCAGTGTGAAGGAGAGACAAAAAGAGAGTGTGTGTGTTTATGTGTGTCTGCTTCCAAGGTGTCTCTGGTGTGTCTAGGTGTTCTTTATAGTGGGTCAGGGTTGCAGTGTTACTCTAGCCGTGAGTAATTCGCTTTCGTTGTTTGAGGTGTACGATCGGAAAGATTTATGGCTATATATGTTTTTGCACGAGCTTTTCGTTGATTCTGCGTGACGGTTATTTAACGAATTATATTTTCTTCGCTTTCTAAAAAATTATTCATTCGAATCGTGATTCAATTTTTTGAAATCATTCGGGACTTTTCGAGATTAATTTTCTGACGTGAATAATTTTGTATCATTGAGTTTGATTGACAGTTTCCAGAATACTGCAGAGTCACTCGGGTACCCAAATTGTTTACAAGAGATTTGATCAATTGAATCTGTATGATGAACATTTTCCCTTTGTCTATTGACTTTTGACAATGTGAGTATTATTTTATTAAAAAATTGTTTTAAGACTTGAAATTGTCATAGAAATAAGTGATAATTAGTAATATGATCCAAGCAAGATAATATTAAAAATATCATATTGCATTGCAACATAAAGTATTAAATTATTTTACAATCACTCGTCACTGGGAAAATTAAGGATTAGAATCTGCTCTTTCGGTCGTAGTGTAGCGCTACTCTTTACATGGCGCAGTATTTGACCTACTGCGGAACGTATACTGTCCACAAAAGCATTATTCATTAATTTTATCACGACTACAGCTTTGCAAAGATAATCAATTAATCGATACTTAATTAAAGCATGTAAGCAGCTGAACAAATTATTTCTTTTGTTCTCATTCAAGAAATAATGAAAATAAAATTGCTACTCGGAAAACATACAAAGAACACAAATTGTCCATCTCAGACAAGATCCAGAGTTTCTCCGAGTCTTCGCCTCTTTTTCCTCTCCTCTCTCATCCCTTTGCCTCTCTCTCTCTCTCCATACTTTCCTGCAAGCTCCCAAGAAAGAAAATGAGCACGGCCGAATTAATAATTAATTTTCGGTTAATTGCAATTACCCGGGCATAGAGAACAATTAGACGAGAGAAAGAGAGAAAGGCCAAGCTGAGGGAAGAACATCTCGTAAAAAGAGTGACAGAGAGAGAGAGAGAGAGAGAGAGAGAGAGCGTAGAAACTGCGGAAAGCTGTCCCACGCGAACACAGAGGGCCGTGGGTCCAAGAGAAAACCTATATACCTACTGAGTGCCTATCCGGGTTAAGACATAAATACCTGGCTTAAACTCGAGAAGCAGCGGCGGCGGCGGCGGCGGCGGCAGCATCGGCGTCGGCAGCAGCCAGCCGAATTAAAGCAATAAATATACGTAAAGCTGGGCATGAGCTTCTCAGTCTCGTCGCTTTTGCCTCTCT
>UELV01010171.1:0-11780 GCA_900490015.1 Megastigmus stigmatizans | reverse complement strand
CTCTCTCTCTCTTTCTCTCTCTCTCTCTCGCTCTCTCTCGCTCTGATCCCGGGAAGTAAGAGAGAGGGAGAGAGTTGGGAGGCAGACGGGGATACCAGTTCTCACTCAAGCTCCACTCAATGGCCACGGCAAATTGACAATTTTCACAAGATGCTAATTTGCTTTATTTGCTGGATGAGAATAGAACGGGAGGAGTGCGTCAAGTTTTGTCGATACCAGACAGCTTTGATAAGCTCGCACGATTAATGCTTACAAAGACACATCTTTTATATAAGAAACTAAAAGGAGGAATTGTTTGTGAGATCCACGGTTAAATCTGTGCTGTTTTTTAAATAAATGTGTAACAAGGACACAACAGCTGATGAAAGAATGCTGAGATATAAATAGCGTGCTTTCTGACTTTTTCGAGGAACGAGTGTTGTACATAAGCGGTACGCTTATAATTAACTCTTAATTGCAGTACTCCCGAAAAAAAATCTTACCTGAATAACTTACATTTAGCTTGTCCCATTATAGCAAGTATACCGTTTTATTTTCAGACTTACCTGAAACAGAAATAGGCAAATTAACGATGTACAAATTGAATGTAATGGTAAATTGAATAGTATGACTTAATTAAATGGTAAAAGTATATATTCGCATTTTTTTTCGGATGCAATTATTTCGAAATCTAAAAAAAATTATCTTGTTTTTATTATTTACACTAACTCAAAGTTTTTTGAGTTGTAAATAATAATGGCAAATAATAAAGATAAATTCACGTCTTGCCATATCCAACTGTTTCTACTTGATTGTAATTCAAATAGCAGTAACAGCTGATATTATTTGTTTATTCATTTACATTCTTTCTATCGTAAGGTACCTGACAAATGAATGTACTTTCCATGTTACTTTTCTTAAGATTTTTAATATTGGGTTTGCACATTAAGTAACTATTTTTTGTATGAAGCTTTTGCGCTCCATAAGACTACATGTTAAATTTCTGTTATTTCACTTTGATTTATTCAACAATGAAACGGTAAATAAATCTGAAAAAAAATTGCGGAATAGTTTTTTTTTTATGCTAGGAATATATCATATTAAATTTGTAGAATTTTATAACATTATCGACATTACTACCAAATGTCCTTAGGATGTTCTGGCTATACAATCAAATCCAAAAGTTAGTCAAATTTCAAAGTACAGATTTATGGTTTCAAAATATATTTTTATACAGAACTATACTAGTATTGAAGATTGAAACCGGTTAAAATTGATTTAAATGTGCTTAAAAGTATTTTTTGACTATGTAAAGATTAATTTGACAAACTTTTGACTGCGAAATTACCCTTTTTTACCATGTTAATCCTGAATTGCTTCGTTTATAGCCTTTAACATACATTTTTTATCATTGATACATGTTTAAAGTATAATTAATTATTGTTATACAAAATTCCAAGTACTTGACATTCTTTCTTCTTATCAAATCGTTAGATATTCTATACTGTGCGTGTTCAATTGACGTTTATATTTATCAATAATTTTTAAACAATTTTTCAATCCTTCTAAAATATTGTGGGTGATCTTGTATTGTTAAAATCTACTTATTTACAAACTTTCAAGTGTGTGTCATCGTTTTGACTATATAGCCGTAATATCCTTAAAAACTTTCTACATATCTATAATCAAGTCAAGTTCTTTTCGTTACGTTTTTCATATCGTCATAGTTATTTAAAAAGGTAATGACTCTTTATCTTTCACGCGACCATAGCAATTTCCAACTTCGCCAAAAATTTACAACAAAATTCCACGCACACATAAAATTAAGCTTAACATCGCCGCGCGACCCACATTCAAGCCGACGCACGTAATATAAAAACAGAGCGCTCCACGCGCTGTACACACCCATTTAAACAAGTTATTTTGCAAACAATTCGCACGCCGAATACATGCACGCATTGCGCTTTACTTGCATATAAACATATGAAGAGGAGAGTGAGAGAGAGAGAGAGAGAGAGAGAGAGAGACCGAGGGAAACACAATGGCCCATAAAAACAGCAACTAAACTCGCTGCTAGGAGAGCAGCTCTCAAAAGTTTTTTTCGCAGCCCTAAGATATTCCAATTTGATAGTCGGCGACTCAGCAAAAAACATCGCAAAACTAGAACTTTTTCAATTTCCTCCATTCTCAAGTTCGCGTCGTCCGATGCAAATTCCTATATCTCGCTCTGTCTCACCCCTTTATTCGCCCCCCCCCCTTCTGTCCCTCTTCCTTCTTTTGACGCACCAGAGAAGACAGAGATAGGGAGAGAGAGTAACAGTCGCTTATGACGCCCTACGATCTCCTGCTTTTTTATGAATATATACGTATATATCACACTTGGTATATGCTTTTCTCACTCACTTTTTCCCTCATTCTCTCTCTCTCTCTCTCTCTCTCTCTCTCTCTCTCTCTCTCTCTCTCTCTCTCTCTCACGTGGGACTGTGTGTAACTTTTAATTCGCGTGTCCCGCGCCAACCAATCTGTGTCGTGCGCACTCCTATTACTCTTGATAAGCTAAAGTAATTTATTTACCGAGCGAGGGGATGCCATCACGCGACTCTTTCCCCCCTCTCTCTCTCTCTCTCTCTCTCTCTCCACTTTCTCTCTTTCGCGCACTCTATGCTTCCATTTTTCTCTTTCTCGCTCTGCTTTGCCGGTGCTCAACTTGGCTCTTTGTTCCGCCACCTTTATTCCCCCGACTTCGGCTACCTGCTTTCTTTCCGTTTTTTTCTTCTTTTATCTGGCTTTCTAGTTTTCACGATTACTTTCGCCTTTTTAATCACTTTTAAACGTAAAGGGAGAGATGCAAGTGCACGCGATATGAATCGATTCCGATGTTTTCAGGGTCGTTGAGTCGAAAAATATGGGTAAAACGTGGATCGGCAATCGAAGTTGGGATATAATTTGAAGAGCTATTAGTGAAATGCGTTATTTTCTGGGTATTAAATAACTCGTTTCATTATAAAGCAAATTAAGCGAATGCCGATTAAAGTATCAGTTATATCAGCATATTATTAGTTGCGTTTTAAAATCAGCGAATCAGTCGATAAATGTATATATAAAAGCTATAATATCCATTTGTTTTATATATTAAAAGGACATAAATACTTTATAAAAAACGGTATATCGCATATCTCACCTAAAAGAATGTCTCGGGAATCCGGCAACGACAGACAAAATATGCACTTTCAATCAAACCACTCTCCCTCCCACTTTACTTCATCTCGCCCCCATGTCTTCCATTCCATCTCATTAAACGAAACCTTTGACTCTGCCCTCTCATTCAGTTTTCTTTTTCTCCTTTCTTTTTTTTTTTTTTTTTTTTTTTCAAATCATAGATACTTACCTTGCCGCGCGACACGCAAGGGGAGGGATTCTTTCGCATTCTTCACAACCCTCTCACATGTCAATGAATAGAAAGTCGTGTAGGTTTTTTTTTCTCGCGCACTCTTGAGAGAGTAGACGAAACGAACGGATGGAGAGGGAGAGAGAGAGAGAGAGAGAGAGAGAGAGAGAGAGAGAGTAAAAAGAGGAAGGTGGAGAATGGAAGGGAGGGAAAAAAAGGAAAGCTGAAAAAGTTGCCTACGTGGAATTTATAAATCAAGCGCGTATATGGCCGGGGCGGAGGCGCACACGCAGCAGCAGCAGCCACAACGACTATAGGCAGCGTGACTCTCGCTTTTCATGGCATGTGTGTATATAGTCTCGAGCTCTTTTTCCATCCCATTCTCGCTTTTTTCTGCCTCTGTATTATATTAAGTATTCTGCAGGGTTAGGATCCATTCTCTTTAGTCTTTTTCATCGATGATAACAGACCGTATTAAGCTTGTGCCGAGACTGGCTTATGATTTTTCGAGCTGCAAGGTATGGATTTTCTGAATTCACGTTTTAAGGAAGTGTTGCAACCGATTAAGACTTGTTCACGTCCTTTACTATATATTTATTCATTATATATTCATATCATAAAATGATCAGGTTAATGAATACTCACTAATATTTATTATAATTAAAATGCATATTAGTAATACTTTATAACATCTTATTTTCTGCTAATGTAGCATAAATAATGAAAATGAAAATCATTTTAATGAGCGAATAACTTTTGTCAATTGAACAGATGTTTTATTTTTTATTTTTGTCTTACTAATAGAAATTAAACTTGAACAGTTTCGCAATTCAAGATATACCGACAACTTTCATGTATTCCGGGAATGATCACGTCAGTTTATCGCATTGTAACAATAATCGACTAATCGGACAATAGTCATAGCTATGATATTCGCATTGCAATCGTCCATTAATTCCATTTCGCATTGCGTGATTCCTCGCTAATCTTTCGATCGATCAATTAATTATACCGATCGGATATCCAATTACTCGCAAACTTCTCTAACATCTCTCTCTCTCTCTCTCTCCCTCTCTCTCTCTCTATCTATCTATTTATCTCTATCTCTCATTTGGTTTACTATAGAGGGTTAAAGCAGCACATCGAGAGCTGTGAATCATTCTAAACGCGGTGATGGTGGTGCGCACGTGCCGCATAAAACACTTATAAACGAAGGAAGAACACGCTGCAGCGACTCTCGCTGACATCGGCCGCGCAAAACTGATCAAACTTTTTTAAAAGGCCAATGCATAAACGCCTTTATAAGACAGGAGGCGAAGGCTTTTATGCTTCGACTATATAACCTCTGATGATGCAGGATTGCAGAACCAACATGTACAGGGTGTTTTAGCTTAGTCAATACTCGAAAGATCGTCAACTTTACTTTAAAATGTTCATCTGTTATTATAACAGAAAGCTTGGATTACTTTATTTATTACAAAAGCAATCGAGCAAACCGTTACACAATAAGATAAAAATTGTTACATTTAAGACAATATTATTTATTGATTATAAGAATATAGGACTCAAATCAAACTATTAATATTAAATTCTCTATGACCCTGCGTCAAGGTAGCCTCACCGTACCGTAAGAGTCGCGAAAGTCGAACGTTTTTTTCGTCCCATCCAATGTGGCGCGTCTTTCCACGTGTGAAATTTCGCGAGCACCCAGTATAGTATATACGTCTACGCGGGGGAAGGGCGGAGGGAGCGAAAGTGGACGGAGAGAGGCGAATCGGGCGACAAGCCCGAGCACAGCGATGATCGATGATCCGGAGGATGGATCGTGTCTCTTGGAAAGTTGCCTCGCCGCCGCGTCCTTCCGCGACAGAGAGAGATAGAAAGAGAGAGGAGAAGAGAGAGAGACAGAGAGAGAGAGAGAGAGAGAGAGAGAAGAGAGGGAGGATGTGACGTGGAATACCGGCGCTCTTTACTTTGACGCTGAATAGGACCCTATATGTGCCCCGCGCTTCTGGTATATACCTGCAGACACACAAAGGTTAGATGCCAACGGCTATTGGTGGGATGGATTCGTGTGACGTGCGAAAGGTGGGATGCGCATCCACGTGTGTGTGTGTGTGTCCATGATTGTGTGTAATCTTTCTGACCAATATCATCGGAAAGGCAGCTCTTCTATGGGAAAATATGAATTTCTTTGTTGACTCGCGAGTGCATCGCTCTGCCATTCTTTCGGTCTTTGTGTGGTTTTGAATGACGATGCCACTTACGTACGAGTTACCAGAATACAATTAAATGTTTTAATAAAGGAGCCGCAGTCAAAAATCATCAGTCCGACACAAGAATATGATATCGCGTCGTAGTTATATTCCAAGCAATATCGTCCAAGTATGAGCGAATCGTGTGTCGTGGTTAGAGAGGAGCAAAAAGCCTCGACAAAGGCGAAATACGCGAAGGCCGCGCGCGGGGTGAGAGATATAGAGATGCTATATATGCACCGCAACGGGAACTCGGACGTGATCGATGGACGTGTGTCTTGGATTAGGTTTCACGCGCGGATATTACACGCGCGCGGCCGATTCGCGTGACTATAGGATGTGAGGCAAAAGCGCCATATAATAGTTGGCTCGTATTGGAGATCGAGGAGGATGTATATATATATATACACGAGGAAAATGCAAGCGCGCGTGCTCTCATCTTTCAAAGGGTAAACAATTGTGAGTTATGCGCTTAAGACGCTATACGCTCTGGCCGTTACGGAGGCTTTGCTTCGGCTTTGTTTCTTTTCTCTCTCTCTCTCGCTCTCGCTCTCTCTTCGGTTATTTTCTAATTTATAGGGGATATTAAGTGGCTTTACATGAAATGATGCCGCGTCGCGAAAGTGATTGCTTTCGCCTGCGATGGAGATATCGTGTTTGGATGAAACTTAATAATACGCTTGTAATACTTTGGACGTGTCCTTTTGCGAGTGGTAATTTTACTATTTAACGTCGTCTTATGTTAAATAAAAAAACGATTATCTTACTTTCTATTTTTTTTTTTAAATTTACATACAGTTATTACAGAAAAAAAACTGTGTATATTTCAGCAATGGTTATTACATTTAGGTTCTTTTGCTTCCAACAGTGTAAAAGCTTTTTTTTTAAATTAGTTGTTTGATCAAACATTTTATAAAAGAAAAAAATATTAAATAAAATTTTGAAGCTTTGATACTGAAATGCTTCTTAAAAATGTTAATCGAGTAAAAAATTCATTCTTATCTTGTGGTAATCATTTAGAAACTCATCTTAGAATTATATATGCAAAGACCCTTTCCTACATTAAAGATGCATCGGCATATCTATGCAGAAAGCAATTTGAATGCAAAAAAATTCCATAAACGCTAAACGAATAGATTAAAAGATATAGTTGTTTGATGAAATTGCAACTAATCGCACCCTCGAACAAAGAGTATCGTTTAAAAACAAATACGACATTGTGCGGTATTAGTAATTTAACAATAGGTTTTTATATATCTTAGTATCATAACAATATAGCACTCCATACCTCGAAATAAAAATAAAACATTTCGTAACCACAATTACATTTTACGTAATAACTGTACAACAATAATATATAATTAAATAGTATATTTGAAATTTTCAAGCAGCCCCATGTAAAGCATCTTCGACTAACACACGTACAGTAGATTTTCTTCCCGATCGGTTCACGGTACCGCAGACAACTACCTTACCGTTCGCGAGAATAACGAAAGGTGCTACAGTTCGCGCTGGTCCCGCGCGGTCGATACATGATCTTAGGGTCGAGATTCTGGCGCCTCGTCCGTCACTTCCCGGCTCCTCCACACATGTACTCGCGCGGCTAAAAGAACGGCATTGCTCGACTGTCAGCCACGGGAAGATTAAAATCTGTGAGCGTGCGAACGGCTGAGAAAAATAATTAGCCTGTCGGCGGTTTTTCTGCCAACCGATCGTTACGCGGAAAAAAGACGTTTAATAATTAGGTCCTTTCGGGGCGTATATAACCGCTGTATGTGCAAGTCGACTGTCTCTGTGTAGTCCGAGAGAAGGAAGAGGTAGTCGTTAAACGATCTTATTAAAAATTTTACGACGAAAACACACTGGGGAATACCCCTATCTCCAGTTTCTTCATACTTAATGCCTGGGCTAATACGTTATAAGCGCGCGTTTTTTGCTGACAAAATGCTTGTGGCCGCGATTGACGTTAACCAGATGACTTTCTAAAGTGATATGCGTGGCGACGATGAGAAGAGGGGTTTTTTTATGAAACAAGTGTATAGTAGTTAAGATAAGTTATAGGCGAGTTGTTTTGGATGCTAAGTGGATTCGTAGAATGGACTAGGATTTCGTGTCAGAGTGTGTTAATGGAATGTCACAATATTCCGAATATTCGGTAGTAATATCGGTCCTTGTAAATGACTACATTAATACGTTACGGTATGTCTTATTAGTAAGATGGGATACCGCTTTTTTTAACGCTATATTTAGTCGGAGGGATCAAAATATATTTCTAATATATACTTTGAACGATCGTTTTAATAAATTTAGTGTATACTAGAAAAATAACAATTTTATCTAAGTTTTAACAAAGATTAATACAGAAAAACTGTAGTCATATATACAATTCATTTAATTTCTTAACTGTTTTTATAAAAATTGCATATTCAGAAATAACTATTTTTAAGCTATTAAGTTACTGTATATACTATATCCAATGAAAGCAGTATAAGACGCAAGTAACCTTTATAGTTTGTGGCACATGCTTAAAAATCTGTACTATAAAAGTTATCGAGCTACAACAACGCGGACATTCAATTTTAAAAACAAAATATGAGCATATACCTTCAATCAAGCAAATAAAATTAATAATATACGTTATCGGTTCTAAGCCAAGCTAGACATCCAACGATATACGCGTATACGCCAATTTGAATCTAAATCGAAAGCGGCGCGTAGCCTCTAAAACTAAAATTGATACCCTCGTACGTGGCAGCGCGCTATATATTACTGTACGAGCGAAATTTGGTAGTCGAAATTGGAAAAGTGCACTTTACGAGGGCCACTATACGGCGCTCGACTCTCTTTTTTTCGTCCCCTCTCTCTCTCTCTCTAAAAGGACCGCGGCGAACGATAAAACCACAGGAGTTTATCGAGAGGCGCGCGCGTATAGCGGTCGCCACTGGCATTCGGATTAGACTTTATGACGTGTCTCCGTGAATATAAATTCGCGCGTGCAGGTCGGAGACACTCGATGTGCTGCGGTCCCCCTCAATTGGTGGCAAACACTTGGCCGGAGATCTTTATCGCCCCATCTAAAAGCAGAGAGAATCCGTCCGACTATTTCCCAGCTCTTTTATTTCGATACTCGCAAACAGTCCAGCCGACTCTCTCTCTCTCTCTCCTTTTCTAAAACACTTTCAGATTTGCAGCCCCTTGTATATAGGGAATTTCTCCTTATACGAGGGGAACGCGACGCTTGCCAGGCGCTTGATCCCCCCATAAAAATTCCTCGATTAATACTGCGAGCTCGCGCACGGTGTATTTTATACCGCGTGTCGAAGAATTTGATTCGATGGCGCTCTCGATGGCTTCCAAGTAAAAAATACATCGTTACACTGTACACTTTTGGACTTTTATCTTACGGGTCTCAAGGATATTTATTCGCCTCACGAAGAAAAAACACAATCTCGCGATAAAACTTGTACTTCATTATTTATTGCTTAATTAAGTTGGCTAAAGCGTTTTTAAAATTTTAATTATTGTCCAACGTTATAAAGCTGTAACTTACTATATATTTACATTTTAATCCGTAATCCGAAGTTTAACGATAATTTACCAAGTGTAGCGCACATAAATTATTCAAAGATTACCTTTTGCGTGGTTCAATGTACTCGAACAAGCAGCCGAAAACGCGTAATTTCTCATTTACCGATAAGTAATCGCCAGTACCATCTTATTCGCATACACAAATCTACGCAGCATAACATCGTCGAAATAACGAGTGGTGTCCGATCGGTATTCCTCATACAAACAGAGCCACCAAATTCTCCTCGCGCGAATCGCCAAACAACAATAATTCAAACTTTCCATGACAAATACGAAATTTATTCGATTTCATTGCGCTACACACAGTATTAAAACGCGTATGTGTACGCGCGGGTAAAGAATAATGCTTTTTTGGTGGTGGCTGCAGGTCGGCTACTCGCGCGCACAGCAGTTTCGACGCGGCGGGGAGTCCCACGGGATTATTTTGCGGTACCTTACACACACTCACACACACACACTTGAAGGTAAGGTAGGGGCAGAAGCCGCGGGTAAGCAGGAAAGATCGCGCGAATCGAATAAAGGAGCCGAAGGATCGGCAGAGAGGCGCTTAGAAATCGACGATCCACGCCGACTGTAAATTACCGAATCGACGTAACGGATGCGTCCGAGAGGAGCTGCTGCGGACGATGCAGGGGCTGAAGAGATTGTGTATATATGTATAAAGGTCCCTTCGCGATCGTCGACAGGCTAATAATTTCTTTCTTTTGCGTTCGCCAGCTCTCTCGCTCCTCTCATCCCTTTACTTTCTTCCTTCCTTTTGTCAAGAGGACGTTTGACGATGGGCCCCGCAAGATGGAAGCTGAGATACAGAGATTACAGCTGCGATGCTCTTTTTGCGAGAGCGTATATATAAGCAAGGACCAGCGAAGAAAAGAAAATTATTCACCGTTATCGGTAATTTTTTTTTAATCAAGCAATACAAGCATCGCGCTTATGCGCACACCAACATCTAAACTCTCGAGCTTTGCGCATAGCATTAATAATAATCTTTCGACAGGAACACACGTGAGACACTTTCTATGCACGCAAAGAAAACGAATATAGTGGCGTTAAGCTGTTTTATTTAATCCTAGACTCTTCGTTAGAGTGTATAGCCGGCAGTGTAACAAGGAGCTGCTGCTGCTGCTGTTGCTGCTGCTGTGTAGCTCGTTAACGAGGGGAATCGAGGGCGCGATCGTGAGACGCCTCGTGGATCGTTGGACCTTTTTTCCTCAAGTTTTATCGTTCCTTCCGAAACACGCACGTCTCGCGCGCGCGCGTTTTATGCTTTACTTAAAAAGCTATTTTACGTCCAAATACTTCGTGCGCGTGGGGCTCTCGCTATATACGCCCGGACTTTCGGCTGTTCTCAACGGCCTTTAAAAATAGCGATTGACCTCGTTGTGAAGTTTAATGGCTGCGACATTTACTTTTAATTACTGCATTCGCAGTTCCAAACTTTGTTTCTTGTTTTTTTCCGATATAAAATTTTTTTTGTCAAGAATACAATGATTGATAAAGAAGAAGTATCAAAACTAAATGGATTAAAAAATTTTGAATTAACTTAAATGTAAATATTTTGGCATCGACATAAATTCTCATACGTCAAAACGAAATTAATTAAAATCCACAGTAGCCTTAGCGTATATATTTCTATAATAGATGCTCGAACCCATACATGTAAAATCATTACATTTATTTGTCTAATTCGTAGGCTGAACTTGAAAAAACCTTCAGACTCTAGTAAACTACCTGAAGTAAAGTTCAATCATAATTGTACGAGATTCTTGTTCGAGTGATTAAATGTAGTACACCATGACTATGGTATCTTGACCACGAATCTTCACAGAGTTAAAAGCAAAACGATTATCTGATTATCTAACCCCTTCCATGGCAGATTCTACATATCTTTTAGAGTTGTTAAGAGTAATCGCTAATCAAGTGGGAGAGAATTAGAAAAAAAAGGGGAGGGTGTTAATCCCTCGAACAAGGATCTCGTATAATAATTATGATCGAATTTCACTTCACTTAAGTTCGTTCGATCAATTACTCATACTTCGATCCTTGTTCTCATGATTAAATGTAGTTTTTCGGAGTGCTAGCGATTCCTTTTTATTTAATAAATGAATGTTCTTGTTGCAAATATTAATTTATGCTATAAAGTATGTTTTAAAGAAAATATAAAACTTTGAAGGTTGTAACCTTCAAAACACCAAGAGGATACATAAGTTTTACATTGATGAAATTTTCACTTAAAATTTTATGTTAAATTATATTAAAATTAATATTTATATAATTATAAAAACTAAAAAAAATACTATGTGTAACTTTTTATTTGATTGAAAATAAATAAAAAATATGTGTCTCTTATTTTTACGTGTGGCCTTGTCAACAAGAAAAACCGATATATGAAGAATGTGTCATCGAGGGGGCTAGATAACCAGATAATCGTTTTAGTTTTGTCTCTTTAATGATTCGTGGCTAAGTCATCGAAATCACGATGTACTACATTTAATCATGAGAACAAGAATCGAAGTATAATTTTTTACGAGTCGCTGAAACTCGAAGAAATATATATATATATATATATA
>UELV01010167.1:2747-17783 GCA_900490015.1 Megastigmus stigmatizans | reverse complement strand
CAACTCTTCGCACTGCTCCATTCCACCTTTCGCCGCCGATTCTGCCGGCTGCTATAGCCGCCCGCTGATTGGCTCATCTTCCTAACTTTCAACAATTAATAACTCGGAAACTACTTGTCGGATCGAAAAACAAGAAATATACGTTGTTCTTAGAATTTTGTGATCTATCGAATATTATATAGCCTGTTATCCGAAATTGATCTATCCTGTATATTTGAACCACATTCATCTGCTTTATCTATTTTCAAATTTACTTCCATAAGAGTATTATATACTTTACTATCTTTGATTTCATATGTATCTGCTAATGACTCTATGTAACTAGCTCGATTTAATTTCATTTCTCCTTTCAAATAATCATAATTTATTTCAATTCCAAGATATTCTTTAATTACTCTCAGATCTTTCATTTTAAATTTTTCTGATAAAGCTTTCTTTAAATTTAGAATTTTCTTTTTATCATTACAACAGATTAATAAATCATCAACGTATATCAATATGTATAATATATAACTTCTTTCTTCTTTTTATATATGTATAAACAAGGATCGACATTACTTCTTTCAAAACCTAAATTTATTAAATATTTATCAAGACATTCGTACCATGCCCTTAGACTTTTACGCAGTCCATACAATGCTTTGAATACTTTGCATACTTTATTCGTACCATCATCATATCCTTTAGGTTGATAGACATATACTTCTGAGCTTACGTTACCATTAAGAAAAGCTGTAATTACGTCCATCTGTTCTATTATTAAGCCAAAGTGACAACAAAATGACAATAATATTTTTAATGTTTGCATCTTTGCTACAGGAGCGTATATGTCCTCAATAACATCTGTTTGCTGAAATCCCCTTACAACTAATCAAGCTTTATAAGATCCATTGGATTTTCTAGTATAGACCCATTTTACTTGTCAGATTTCCTTAACTTTTTCTTCGTTTACTAATTTCCAAGTTTTATTTTCATTCAAACTATTAATTTCTTTATTCATAGCTTCTTTCCAACTTTTACTCTCTTTACTATTTATCGCCTCCTCAAATGTATAAGGCGTATCAACTCTACTGTAATTATCAAAAATATTATAGCTTTCTGAATTTGGAAATCTTACAGGACTTTTCTTATCGCGATTCGATTTACGTGGAATTTCCAATTTTTCTTTTTCTTTTTCTTTTGAAGCTACTTTAATTTTTTGCTCATCACTCTCTTCAGCGTCATCGAAAACATTGTCCTCGAGATCATTCTCCTCTCCTCTACTCGACTCGAGAGCCGAAGTAGACGGAGAAATATTAATTTCATTCACACTCTCACTCTCACTCTCATCAAGACCAATGCATTTCACATTCTCTTCCACTATATCTACGTGCCTAGCTACTATTACCATTTTATTATTTATTAGTACTCTATAACCTATATCTGTATAGCCTAATAAAATGCCCATATCAGCCTTTTTATTCCATTTTGAAACTCTTTTTTGTTCTGGAATTCTCACAAAAACTTTACTACCGTACAATAGTAAATTTTCAACATTCGGTTTCTTTTTAAAAAATATCTCGTACGGTGTTTTTCTCTCGATCGCATTTGCTAAAGTTCGGTTTTTTAAATACACGGCCACGCAAACTATTTCGGGCCAGAACCGTATGTGTACATTCGCTTCTGCTAGTAAACGACGCGTCATATTCATGATTGTTCGGTTAAGTCTTTCTGCCGTACCGTTTAATTCGTGTACGTAAGCTGGGCAGTTATTTAAAATAATTCCTTTCTCTTTTGCAAAGTTAAAAAACTTAATGTTTAAAAATTCTTTTCCGTTATCATATCTGATTTTTTTACTTTCTTTTCTGTTAAATTTTCACGTTCATTTACAAATTTAACTAAACAATCAAAAACTTCATCTTTACTTTTAATGCAGTAAACTTTAGCAATTTTACTGTAATCATCAATAAATGTAACGAAATAATTTTCACCCTTAAACCCAGTGGTTTTAAACGGGCCACATACATCAGTGTGTAAAATTTCCAAAATTTCTTTTGCTTTAGTTCTATTGTTATCGAATGCTAAATTACTCATTTTATTTTCAATACAAATTTTACATTTCATAAACTCCGTTTCAATTTCACTCGGAATTCCGTTCAGCAACTGCTGTTTACATATCGTATTCAAATAGCTAAAATTTACGTGACCTAACACTCTGTGCCACCTTCCTTTTAGACTCATATTATTGTTACTTTTTGCACTATTCGCGGACTTTTCATCATATTTTAAAATACTTTTCATTTTATAAGTACCATTATTTTTAAATACTATCGCAATTAATTTATTATTAGTGTCTATAATTTTTGCAACAGTTCCTTTTGAAACTATAGAATTATCATTATCGGTTAATTTTCCTAAACTTATTAGATTCATGTTCATTTCTTTAGCGAAATACACATTCTTAATACTAACCTTATTTTGTTTCCCGAAGGTCACAAAATAAGTAATTACCGTTCCTAACTTCGTGGCTTTAATGGATCTATTGTCCCCTATTTACTGGTTCTTTTAACACTACCGAATTTACAAAGTAATTCTCGTTATTAATTATGTGGTCTGAACAACCACTGTCGAGCAGCCACTGCATTTCGCAATTACGTGACCTGTTTGTCTCGCCGCTTTGTGCTGCATGCGTCGTCGTCGCTACCCAGACACTCTGCCCTGCTCCATGCTGGCGGAAGTTGTTGCGACCTCTACCGTTGCTGCTTCTTCCTCTGTTGCCTCTGCCGCTGCCCCGTATTGAACCTCGCCATGACTGACCGCTGCTTCCTCTTTGGCTACCGTCTTGGCAATCTCGTGCAAAATGTCCGTTTTTGCCGCATTTATAACAGTCTTCCTTTTTCTTTGCTGCAAATGCGTTTGAAGTTTTCTCGCCGTAGTCTTTTTTATTTTGCATTTCGGCTAGCTTTATCTTGTTGCGAATATAATCTGCCGTTTGAACTGACTCTTTTAGCGTGTCTATCAAGTCACCTATATAGCTGTATGCCTCTGGCAACGTGTTCAGCATATAATTCAATTTTTCTTTCTCACTTACTTTTGCACCTGCACTTTGTAGTTCGTTAACTGTTTTTTCAAATTCACTGAAAAATGATGCTGAATCGCTATAATTAGCTAATCTCATTTTTTTTAATCTGTTTCTGCAAACAATTTGCAATGCCGTCGACTCCTTTAAATAAATTTCGTCGAATTTCTTCATTATTGTGAACGCTGATTGTTCTTCACAGACAAACTCCAATTGCTTGTCTGAAATGGAGTTGTATATATAATTCATCGCTTTTAAGTCTGGTTTGTCCCATTCTTCTCCGTCAGCCTCAGTCTTTGCTCGAGCTATCACTTTACTACATTCTTTAAATTTCAAAAACATTTCGATTCTCTTTTTCCACATGCTGTAGTTCTAACCATCGAACACCGGTATCGTCACTTCCTTTTTCTCCATCTTTTCTTCTTTGATGTCGAACGTTCCTTCCTGTTCGGGATTTTCAATTTTCACTACGACTTTCGATTCGTCACTTTCTTCCTTCATGTACTGAGTGTTCCTTTTTTTCTTCTTTTTTTCGACGATGCCACGTGTTGATTAAGTCTCTCTTACGTCCCTCGAAAGAGAACGTAGGAAGAGAAACAATATATACTTACGAACCAAAATAATCACGCTCTGCTACCATGTTAAAATTAGAGGTGGTGATGGTCGTAAGTGAAATGATGGAGAACTATTTCAATGGTATAAATAAGTTTAATAATGGTGATTAATTTATACAAAGCGTCGTACACTCGCAGTACAGGTGCCACTCATTTGGAGTCCGGCATTCGAGAGAGAGCTCGAGTCTCGAGCACGAGGCGTGAGTCGGCCGCTACCGCTCGCGCACCGATCGTACGATGCGTTAAGGTGGGGAACGCACGTATACATACCTGTGTGCGTGCGCTGCGCGTTACTTATTACAATCACGGTAGCAAGACCTTTTATCATTGTCGCACAATATACAATGTACTGTATAATTCTACAATCTTTATTGGCATGTTTAGGCACAACTGAGATGTAACTGAAGGAAAATACTCTAGCTGCATTTTTTTCCTCTTATCGTGCGTGTTAGGCGAGACAGGCGGTTTTTCATTTATTTTGCAAACGAAATCCCTAATGCCTCATTTAGGTGTGAAGGGGGGGGGGGGAATTGTAACATAGCGGATTGTCGCACGTTAAATGTCCGAATGAAAGTTATAAAAATGCCTAAAAGCCAATTTAAGCAGCCAGAAGGGATGTCTCTCCTCCACTCGTCTCGAGTCGTTTTATAAAAAGAGCGATTGTTCATTATTTTTATTTCTTTTCTTTTATGTATCCGCAAATACGCATCGACGAGCGCCGGAATCTTCTTTCATCGTCAAGAGAGACCAACAGAAGAACCCACTTCATCCGGTAGGATCTGCATCGGCGCTGGATTACGAGATGCCTGAGTTAAGCATTCATAATATTTCTTATCTCTCCCTTTGCCTTTGTCTCCATATCATTACTATTGTTCTTTGTTTTTAAATTCTGTAAAAGCATCTTTTTTTTGTATGTCAAAAAAAGGGCTTCTAAGATATTTTCCTGCCTTTACGGCTTCTAGATTTATTGGCTTTTTAATGCCACTCGATTTTCTCACGGATTTAAATTCGTATTAAAGTGGAAAATTCCGAGAATATTGACTACTAGCTTACATTGGCCTCAGTATGGTCCGTTCCAAGTTGGAATATGTTAAATTCAAAATTAATATAGAAAAATTCCAATACGAGTTACTGTTCGTGCCTATGTTTCCAGCGACAAAAGGAATGGGCAATGGAGTGAAAGAGAAGAATGCTAGACACAATAACATTCTGATGTCGTGCCAAGCCAGAGCGCACCAATCAGCGAGCGACGCGACTCGGCGGCACTTGCCTCGAGGACTTATCTTCTGCCTACCCTGCGGACAACACTTTCAACGAAGATTTCCGTGCCGAGTAGTCGCGATATTAGATTTTGCGGAAAATTTAGCGAACCAGTGGTAGCGCCCGTGCCTTTTTATTGGCAGCACTTGTTCACTTTCATTAGAATCATTGTCAATCTAATTATTACAATTTTAATTAAAACTGCCTCGCATTTCCAGGCCCGATCAGGAGCTACAAAAAGATAGGATCTGTCTTACCGAAAACAAAAAAATTTTCGACAAACAGAAGTAATCAACCCCTAAACCCAAAACCCAACAACCCTAAACTCTGAACTCATAAGCAATAAAACCTAAAACCATAACCATAAATCCATAAACTACAAACCCTATACTCGTAAACCATAAACTCTGAATCAAATAACCCTAAACTCAAACCATAAACCCAATATTGTAAAGTATTTGAGAACACTGATTATGATCCTGACGCCAGAACTTCAAAATTCAAAATAGCGGGTCCAATATGGCGACTATTATAAGTTAAAATTGTGTTTCTTTTTCGATTAGCACCAAACCTTGTATGCAGGGGTGTATTTGTAAGGCCTGATAGTCGAACACTTATCAAAGATGAACGTTTCTATCAGAATTTGAAACAAAAAGAACGGCATTATCAAGGTAGGTGATAAGATCGATTTCACTTTATGGTCCTGTGTTACCCTTATAAATAAATAACTAAATATATTATTAAAAGAGTCTTGAATTTTATAATAAAGATCAACTTTTGAATAATAATGATAAAGTATTACCCAAATGTAGAACGATTTTGCCGTTTTATTTTGTCTCACGCCTAAACTTCTTCATAGATATAATGTAAATTCTATTAACAAAATGTGTAATAAACTGAATGGCATTATTAAATTAGTAAAAGATGATCTTAATATTTTAGATACATACAATATTGTTTATAGAATTAATTGTAAGGATTATACGGTAATTTATATAAGTACTTGCAAAAGAAAATTTAAAAAATGTAGAGACGAGCATAGAAAAGATGTTATAAATTGTTCCGAAAGGTCAGCGTTAACCTCCCATGTCAGAGACACCGGATATGCGATTGACTTTGACCATATCAGAGTAGTCGATAAAGAAAGTGGCAAATTTAAAGGAGAGGTTTTGGAAATATTGAACCTATTTTCTATAGCAATACTTTGAACAGAGTAAAGGACACCATGTTCTTAATAAACTTATACAAGCATACATTGAATAGTATTAAAACCACTTAATAGCCTTTTAATTAAATACTTAGTGCCAATTCATCGAAGATTCACGCATTACGATTAATTTCTCTTTAAGAAAGATTTCAGCCAGTTCCGGTCAGTTCCGGTTCAATTCCGATCAATTCCGGTCTGTTCCAGTTCGGTTCCGGTTCGGTTCTGGTGTTCCGATCAGTTCTGGTTAGATACGATTCATTTCGGGCTCGGTTCCGGTCAGTTCGGGTTTAGTTCCGGTCAGTTCTGGTTCGGTTCTAGTTACTTCCTGTCGGTGGGTTAAATGCAGACGGACACTGATTTTCTTATTCGAGATTCTCTTATTTTTCCAGGTTAATCGAGCGGTTCTGTCCTCATATTATTGGTATGATATGACCAAAGAAAATTTTGGAAAAATCGATTTTCTAAAAAGTGCAAATTCTTATAGTAAACATATGTAAAATTGTTGGGGAAATCGTTAATTTGGTCGTAAACATCAGGAACAGGTCGAAAAATGCGAGACACCGTAAGCGTCTCAAACGCTCCGAACGTGCATTTGGCAAGGAACTTCGAGAGCAGGTTGATAAATGTAATGAAATAAATGCGCGCGTTGAGTACACTAGCGCCCTGAGTATACGCTTAACTTAGCTGTTGCTTACCAAAGTTATTGTCCCCTGCTCTGAAATTTTAGATATTATCTTTTGAAATGTAACAGAAATAACAATAAGATTATATATTAGTCAGAATGTTCGAGAATGAAACGAGCAATTCGAAATAATCCTAGAGTTTCGAGAGTGTATTCAAGGGTCTCTGTGCGTATACCTGAATCGTGAAATGTGCAGCTGACCTTTTATCTCCTCTACTAAAATCGAAGAAGAAGAGAGATTTGAGGAAGTGGAAGGTGTGGTCTATGGAGCAGGTATCGCTGATTAAGGGTAAAAAGCCGTTTTTATTTAATAATGATGATATCTTTGATGTATTTTAGAACTAAAATTTTCAACGCGTTTTTCACAAAACAACGTTTTTTAACCTGGTTGACCTGATTCAGAAAAAACTATTGCACTGATCGGGCTGAAATCTACACATGTGTCTTTAAAGGGTGACCTACAATCATAATTATTAATTAATATTTCACCCTTTTTTAAAACAATTTACGGTCAAAACAAAATAGCAAAATTTTCAAGTCCGCCATTTTGAATTTTTTTTTTCAGATTTCAATCATCGTAGTTCACACGAAAATGGCAAGTCTATTTTTATGAATGACATTGATTTTTTTGTTTCAGAACCTCCAAACTTGAGATATCATATCAACCATTTTTTAACAAGGCTTACTTCAGGCAGCCATACGAGCCTGATTTAAACACTATGTTTGAAAAGTGAGAATCAATAAAATAAATATTAATATGAAAAAAAATTGTTAAGAAAAAAGTGAAATCATTGGTACTATCCCCTTAACTTCTGACTTGAGACCCTCGCTGAGATTCATGCATCCTTTACATGAACCAGACATGCTCGACTATCCCATTCGGATGAAAAACAAGGAGTTTTCATAAATCCTGATTGTTGGTCTAGTATTATTATGATAATTTTAAAATTCCCACAAATTTACCAATTTAGCTTCTTAACATTTGACCCTATCTAAAGCTATCCGCAAATTACAGTACTCTGTTAATATTATCGAATGTGCTACAGGTGCGGTTACATTAACATTTGTATATAATACATGTAGCAGAACAGTTTTTCTTTTCTTTGACGAATCAATGAACAGCCTCTATTTATTGGATGTGTAACAGTTTACGTGATTTCTGAATCCAGCGATATCATTGCAATACATCAAAGAGAAATTATTATCTATTGAAAAATATTTAGAAAATTCATATCTATCTGCCTTATTCTTTCCGTCACGTGACGGAACCTCGTATTTATTTTATCTTTTTCTTCACTAGCTGACGAAAAAAATACAGTTTTTGTTATACTCTGGCCTTTTCTATAAGGCAGGAACTCTCATTTTCGACTGATTCTTATCGTACTTGAAATTTCGCAACGGTTCATTGCAAGAATTGCATATGAGCTGTAGAACCTAAACAAATTCCTCACTCTGGAATTCAAGACCAAAACTACTTTTATACGCATCTTTTTTTTTCTATACGCATATTACCGTCAATGGCAAAGATACATTCAACGAAACACAGATTTTCTACTTCTGCTTCTCCACCACATATCTATACGATTTTGGGGTCGAGAAATTTGAATTCAGGATACGTTTAACCTGGTCAGGTATGAGTCAAAATCATTCCAATGTCAAATCTAGAGAATCAGTTGCGAACAGAGTGATTGAAATAATATTTATTCCAAAATCTGCCATCCAGGGTCTCTCCACGCGGTGATGGTGGAGAACGACTTTTTGTTCACTTTTTTGTCATCGGCTGAAAGCCCTGGGTGAAAGCGTTTGTGTCGCCATGGCAGTCACTAGGAAATCTATTAAAATACAGGGATTAGAGATTCCAGTAAAAGCGATTTGTCGTGATAAGCAAACGGGCCCGCAATCGTCGACATCAAACGACCGCAGCTATTTAGTAGTGACAAACTTAACTTCTAAAGAGTTTTTTTATTACAAAAATTTTCCACCCAGTAAGTGTCGTCAGAATAGAATAAGCGTCAATCAGCGCATTAAAAATGTGTATAAGTGTTTGTTTAGCTTTGAACTTCAAAGTGAGGAATTTGATTGGGTTCCGAAGCTGATCTGCATTTCCTGCATACAAAATATTGCGAAATTACAAGAATAAAAAGAATAACCTAAAATAATTAACCAAAGATAAAAATAAGAGTTGCTGACTTATGGGAAAATTCTGATTCGCAGGAAGATGGCTATTTTTGTCAGGAAAACTTGTATGGAATAAGTAACAAAAATAAGTTGAATGTTGATTATGTCAATATTCAGACTGTAACAAAACATGTGTATTTATTGTAAGCTGGTTAAGAAAAGATATAATAGATGCAAAATCTCGTCATGTCACAGAAGAAATAGAAGTTGCTCAAAGTTTAATAAAACGGAGCGACATACTTAAGGATGAAATTAAAATCTCAGGAGATATAAACTAGCGCGCCCCTCGGTCTAAGAGCTTTGCGATGCAAGGCATG
The DNA here is from genome assembly GCA_900490015.1 of Megastigmus stigmatizans. Lineage (NCBI taxonomy): Eukaryota > Metazoa > Arthropoda > Insecta > Hymenoptera > Megastigmidae > Megastigmus > Megastigmus stigmatizans. Next base: position 8,467 of record UELV01010167.1, on the reverse strand, counting down.
CAAAGAGCTTCACTTGCGCGCGATGTTATTATTGCAAATCTAGCGAACGAATGGCCACACTATATACACCGGACAGACCGGGGTGGCCGTTGGCTTGTCTGTGGAAGACGAGACCACGCCACTCCCGTTCTGTTGGCGGCCGTTGCGTTGCGAGATTATATACACTATTTCCATAGTACAGCGTTCAGCGAGTAGTTCAGCGCAAGCGCAACAATAGTGTGTCATCACAGTGTATTTATAATAGTTGCGCGGCGGCCGGTAAATACATTCACAAGATGATGTATAAGCTTATAAGTGTAAAGAGAAGTAGAATTGTGAAAATGGGTAATTATTCTACATAAAACATATTCTTTAGCATTATAACATACTAATGGTTGTTTTTAATTTCTCTTAATTGCTGTTCTCAAGCATTTTAAGCAATGGTGCTACTGAATTGCATGATTTGATTGCTTTATGGATGTGGAACTGTTGCTACTGATTTGATAAAGATAAGTTGTACTATTAAATACGTTTAATTTTATCAATAAATAATGCATTATTTTTTAAATTAATTAATTTACAATTTTTAACTGAATCTACAATATAGTAAGATTCCAAAATAGTAAATTTTCAAGCAATGGTGCTAGTGAATAGCAACAAATATTTTGTCTAAAGATCAAGATTTGAAGCGAAACCATCTTTTCATCATCCTGCTACCTTCTTCTATATCTTCACAAATGCTGTATCTTTATGATGAGTAAATTTCGAGTCTTATCAAGTTTTTTACATGAAACGCCAAGCATGAGTGTTTTTAACCTCATATAATTGTTTTCAATCGGTTTTCCACTGTTATCTTCAAATCAATTAGTCCTAAAAAAAAGAGTACAGCAGAAAAAAGTTTAGTTTTTTGTGACCTACCACTTTTACTTATAACATTTTTTAAAAATTAAGAAATATTACTTATATCGACTGTAATTTTTTAAAAATTAATATTTCTTATGTTAATGCCCCAAAAGAGGTCATTTTGAGTCAATTTAAATATTTTTGACCGTTCTCCTACTGTTATTTTCAAACGAATCAGTCCTAGCAAAAAATATGCAACAGAGAAAAATTTTGCTCTTTTATGTTCTACAACTTTTACATTTAACACTTTTATGAGAAATTAATATTTGTTATGTTTATGCTCAAAAAGGGGTTATTTTGAGCTAATTTAAGCAATCTCCTATGTTTATTTTGAAAGGACTTGGTTTTAGAGAAAATTTTACTGTACAAAAAAATGTATTTTTTGGTGTTTTCAACATCTTTTTATACTTTTGAGTGAAGTAAATAAATTTTTAATTTTAGTTAAAAAACTATTTTTTGGTATTTTTTTATGGTGACATTCAGCAAATATATTGTGGATCAGGCTGGTTATTATATTATCAGCTTCTTATGACCAAACGAGTAATCTATGAAAATTTCAGCAAGATTGGTCAGAATCTCTGAGATAATCGTGGAACTTGTTTTCAACATATAGATACATACATTTATGGGAACACCTGAAATTCAATTTTCTCGTGAAAGAAATTTGTTTTGTTACAAAATATGACACTTTTTTATATATTTATTTATTTATTTAAACCAGAGTAAAATACATTACATAATAACCCTGCAGAGGAAAATAACATTTTCTGTATGTATGTCTGGTACATGCAAATTTACATGCGTTCTTTACGAACTAAAATAGCAGATCTTTCATAGATCTACTTATACTTAAAACTACGAGGACTAACATAAGTCTTTTATTAACAAAAAATATAATTTGATTAATTTATACTTATAATTTATAATTTATACTTATAATTTATAATTTATACTTATTTTTAGATTATCTTTCAAACTTGTGTCCCTACAGCAGGAAACTATAGGATAAGTCTATCTTTATTTAATTGCTTATTTGATAATTTATATATTTGTGTGGATCCATTTTTTTTAACTTAATTCTAGATCTTTTTCCTGCATTTAAGGTTTTAAGATCATTTGGTAGTTTGTTATACATCTTAATAGCTCTAATAAAACTACTCTTATCACTAATAGTTTTGGATATTTTGCAGTTTTTTTTATAAGCTCCTCCTCATGCAATTATACTATAAGTAATTATGCTGTGAAAGAAAGCATAGTATATAGTTCTTAATGTTTTGATTTGCATAAATTTCGCAATTTTATGCAAAACAAATATTAAATATCTTGTCTTTTTAATAATGTATTCAATGTGTTTATTCCATTTTAGATTGTAATCAAATATCAGCCCCAAGTATTTGCAGCTTTCAAGTCTCTTTAAGTGTTCTTTGTTTATTTTGATATCAATTTTGTTGGGAACACTATCGCAGTAGTTTCCGAAGGTGATATATACAGTTTTCTTTATATTCAGAGATAGTTTGTTTAATGCTAACCAATTTGATACCTGTTCTAAGTATTAGTTCATTTTGGTTACTACATTTGACCAGGTTTCACCTGTCGATATTATAGCAGTATCGTCAGCGTATGATAAGATAGAATTTTCTGGCATGTTAGTTAGAAGATCATTCACATATAATATGAAAAGTAGCGGGCCTAAGATTTTTTGAGGTGTCATATTTTTTGAGATAGTGAAAATATAAGGCACTTCCTTCTCCTGTATCCTTTTTAGGCACGGCCGTTACACGGAAGTGCCTAAAAAGGATGCAGGAGAAGGAAATTAAGAAGTAGGAATTAAAATCGAGGAAGCAAAGGAAGATCCTCTGAGTGACGTTGAAAGTATTGTTGGTAGTGCTAGGGATACTAGTAGCGACGAATAATATTCCATAGAAAAGTGAATAATCTCGTTCGAGACTTGGGTATCCCAAAGGATGGAACAGAGTTTCTAGCATCATCGATAGATAGAAATACTAAGTAAACCAGAAAAGTAAAAGCTTCTTACTGTCGTGACGGAGACAAGGAACTTCGTAAATATTTCTCTCTAAATGAAGAATTCTTCTTGGTTTACTGCAACGATATCGCTGAATCGATTAAGCACTTCAAGAATGGATGTTGCAAACTTAATGAGTGGCGGCTGTTCACTGATGCGCCAAAGAGAAGTTTGAAAGCTGTTTTGCTGCATAATACAAATGTTTATGCAGCTGTTTCTATAGCACATTCTGTTTTAGTGAAAAACTGTATTAGTCCTAGATAATATCAAATATGAAGAACATATATGGCAAAACTGTGGATATCCTAAAATAATCATAGTACTCATCATCATACGTTAAAATCATTATAGCAATCATCATACGTAACATTTACAAAAACTTTATCTGCCAAATACTCTCGTGGTCTAAGTCCTTATTAATTGTGTACAATATCTTTAATCTTGCAAAATGACATTGAATATGCTTGATGTCATGGCGTCAAATAGTTTATCCTCGGACTTTCGTCAGTCATAAATACATTATTTATGCTAATAAATACTTTGTATATTTTAATTCCAGATACGCATACCTCTAAAATACCTCGAAAATATATGCTTGGAAATTGACAATAATATATAACTATTAAACCAATAAAGCATGGAATCAGTTTGTTAAAATTCATAATTACTAACTCGCCCTACTTTATCATGAGTGTAAGTAAGTGAGCGCAGAAATTAGTTTAATGTTTAAATAACTGATAAACTAAAAAATGACTTCCATACTATGCTTTTGTATTACTGGCCAAAGAAGTTGGGACGAGGTAAGTTTGAATTACACAATGTAGTGGTGTTGTAACGTGTCAAAATAAATATATTCACTGAGCACGCTAGTACAGAATATACTAATGTATAAGTAAAACATTAAATACATTGCGCACCTATAAGGATTTTAGTGATTCTGAGATTTCGCCTTATTATATGGTATCGGCAATATGTGATACACCTTCAAAACGTCGCCATACTTGGTGAAGTTTGAATTGATATAAAATTTTTACTATAAGTTAACGGAAGGATAATTTAGTTAACCTAATACCATATAGAGTGAATTATAATTTTTAAACATAAGTTAATAAAATCAATACTGATGAAAAAAAAAAACATTTGAATTATTGTAAAAATAACACTTATAATAATCAACGTACTTGTTAAAAAGATGGTTGTCGACTTTTAATTTACTGTATGCTCTAAAATCGTCTGGTAATAACATCACAGGAATATTGACATGACTCAACTCATTTATCTAAAACATAAGTATAATAATATTTTAGTAGTAAGAATGTATCTAGTAATGCTAGAATAATTTACGAATTTTAAATTCAAGATTTACCAGAGTCATATGGCAAAATCTACAAAAATTTTAATATTTCAGAAAATTTTTTGCTTTTTTGAAAATATAGTCACCTCCTTGAGTCTTTGAATTTTACAAACTACATACTTTAAGGAATGTTAATTTATTTGTGTTTTCATTGTTTACTTGTATGAACCCTCTTAAGAAAATCCAGCTGGAATTCCACCTGGATCGATTTGGATTCCAGGTTTATATCCAGGATTTGGATTTTTGCAAATAATTACTAAAAATTAAAGTTTATGTAGATTTGGTAACTATACTAGGATAACGACCAAACTGAGTAATTAATCGTTTATATTCGAATTTTTAACTTTTTTTAAATTCAATTAAAATACAAAAAAATACGCGGATAAAAGCTTAATTCCCCAGTTTGGATGTTATCATCCACATGGTAACTCCTACTATAGTCACCAAATCTACGTAAACTTCCATTTTTAGTAATAATTTGTAAAAATACAGATCCTGAATATCCACCTGGATTTCCAGCCTGGAAATCCAGTCGATTCCAACTGGAATCCAGATCGATCCAAGTGGAATTCCACCTAGATTTCCACCTAGAAATCCAGCTGGATATTTTTAACCGGGGAAACGTTAGGCTTAATAAAAGGAAAAAATCTCTATTTTACTATAAACTGTACTTATCAAGAAATTGTGCTATGATTGAAGGCATCGATTGTAAAAGGTCCTGAGCGCTTGGACCGGTTGCCGCAAGCTAGAAATTATTGTCATTGTGACGAAATTTTCAAAATTGCGGAAATTAATTTAAATAATTCTATTGTCTAGAGGATAAAAAAAGGCAACTTTTTTATTGTTTCATTTTTTTTGTACAATGTTTAGGCTCTGAGAAAAAAAATAAAAACTGTAAAACTGACATTCATTTTCAATCCGTGTTTTAAACTTAAATTGTTCCAATTTCGACAAATATAAAAGGATCTTCTTCATTTTTGGCATGGAATCGTAAAAAAACCCTAGCGGTATTGAAAAACTTCTATAAAGTTTACATATTAAATAGTTTTTACTTAAAAATTTAATCGCAAACCACTAAGCCTGTTTTTGTAAGACTAGTAAGTTCAACGAAAATCGTATCGAGGGAAGTTTAAGACTAGAGAAAATTCCAGCAAGACATTTGTTCATTAACATTTGAAGAAGCTTTTCAGAAAGTTTCAGATCGATTAAATAAAAAATGGGTAAGATGTAGCGAATTTTCAAAAAGCACTCGCACCGCGCAAACGTAACGGTTGAGGGACTGGGCGCGTCTGGGCGAAGGTTATGCAAAAATTTCAAGGCCAGAAAATTATCCGATGGCTCATTACACGTGCAGGAATATGGGGGTGGTAACGCTAGGGCAGCAAGTCTCAATGCGAAAATGGCGTCACCACGCTCGAGGCTAGCCCGTGCGTGCGAGTAAGTAAAAAGAAGGAAATAATC
>UELV01010161.1:3011-14403 GCA_900490015.1 Megastigmus stigmatizans | reverse complement strand
TATATATATATATATATATATAGGTATAAATACCTAAAGATGATTAATCTGACAAAACTGTCAAAAGAAATGCTTATAATTGTTAAATATTTCAAAATTACGAATTTAAGTACCTATAATGTTGCATCATAGCATCATTGTAGTGAAAGAAAAGAAAAACACGGGATACGGGCCACGTTAATCTTATAGGTTACTTCTATAGTTCGATGTATTCTTTCGACGACACATCTACTTACCTTTGGACAATTTCTTTGCTTATTTATTCCTAAAATTTCAACAAATAACGTCGTAGAGTACTAAGTATTTAGGTATCTACATTTTAGTCTGATAAGTATAAAGCGGATCATAAAACACTCAAAAAAAAAAGAAGAAATGAAATTTAACATGAGCGAATCCAGTAGCACTAGTGTTCTGACTTTTGCAGGTGAAATTAAATAATGACCGCGGAATAAGCTATTTTTTTTATTTATAAATAATCATAGGCCAAAAGCCAAATGGGCCTCAGCCTAGACATTTGCCCTTGACATTTAGCAACGAAAGTTAGCTTATAAAATTTTTGAATGTTAATACCAGTACAAAAGTTTTTTTAATTTTACTCACTTTAATAATTTTTTAGAATTTTTGTTAAAAACAAGCATGTTAAATGTTTGTAACAAAATCTTTAAAAAAATCTATAAACTTTCTATTGCCAATTTACTTACTTACTCAGTTCATTACAAAATATTTTTCTTTTTATATTTGTACATTATTTTTTATTCATAAAATATTATTTTGTTTTCCAAATAATATCCCTGGGTAAAAAGAAGTCGAGTATATTTCTTAACAACAATGAAAAGAATTTATCGATCGTCATGGATCACACAGTTTTTGCAAATATCTTTATTTTGTGATGTTTCGAGGGTTTATGACATATACCCTCCTTATACAACGACATATGTCGTAAACCCTCGAAACGTCGCAAAATAAAGATATTTGCAAAAACTGCGTTCCATGACTATTAATAAATTCTTTTCACCGTTGTTAAAAATTAAAGGAACGATAAATTCATTGATTAATACAGATATTTCTTTTATCTTGATAAATAAAATGACACATTGCGACATATATTTACTGTTTTTATCTTATAGGAAAGTTATCATGCAGAGACGTTATATCATACCATTATCTGTTGAACATCAGGAGTAACCACAAACAAGAAAATCTTGCATAATACTTTCTTTTCACATTGTATGAAAAGGTTAAAAAAATTCTAAGCCTTTAAAGATTTAATTCTCAATCCTCCAAGATGTCAGAGCCCAGCATTACTATTCTGTATGGCAGTGAAACCGGAACTGCTCATGATATTGCAGAGCAAATTTGGAAGAGATCCAAAAGGTTTGACTTTTTAATTTATTGTTGCTTATATTGTTTTTTATTGTTGAGCACTTTCCATTAGTAATTTTACTTTCATTAAAAAGGCATTACCAAATTTTAAATATGAAAACTATAATTCGTAATTATAATTTTACTTAATATAACAATATAAATATTTTACAGTATAAAAAGTTTTTATATCTGTATAAAAATATTCAACAATTTTTATAATGTCTAAATGTTTACAAATATTTTTTTAAATTTAATTAATTTTCAGGTAAATATATAAATTAATTAAAAAATATATTTTAGAAATGGCTTAAGAAGTAGTGTAGATGCAATGGATGACTATAATATCCAACAACTTGCTAATGAAAGGGTAATAATTTTTGTGGTTTCTACTGCTGGTCAAGGAGACACACCTGTCAATATGAAAAATTTTTGGAAGTTTCTTCTACGTAAAAGTTTACCAACAAATTTTTTGAGCCAAGTTGCATTTTCTGTACTAGGACTAGGTGACAGTTCATTTGAAAAATTTAATTTTGCTGCTAAGAAATTAAATAAAAGATTAATACAACTTGGTGGTACAGAATTAGTAACAATTGGATTAGCCGATGATCAACATGATTTAGGAATCGATGCTGTTTTTGAACCATGGTTAGAAGAATTATTCAATAAAATGTGCCAGCAATTTAATTTATCTCGAAAAAGCGTTCTTAAAGAGCATGAAGTAATTGAAAGATTCTCTGTGAATTTTATTAAGGAAGAAACAATACTTGATAACCCCAAAGAAGATATTTACCTTTATGAGACTCGGAAAAATAAAGTACTTATAACTGGTTCTGTTATAGAAAATATTAGAACTACTGCTATTGATCATTTTCAAGATGTAAGACTGATAAAAATTAAGACTCCCAAAAAGGATTATTCACCGGGTGATATTGTATATATAAAAGCAAAGAATTCAGATGAACAAGTAGATAGATTTTTTAATGTTTTAAATACCAATGGTGTACAGGTGCATCCAGATATGGTAATACAAGTATCAAAAAAGGAAATAAAATTACCTACTGTCTTGGAATGTAAGCTAACTTTAAGACAAATAGTTCAGCAATATTGGGACTTAAACTTTAAGCCAAAAAGATTCACTATGCACACCTTGGCATTGATCAGTGATAATGAACTTGAAAAGGAAAAACTTTTAGAATTCACTACAGCATCAGGACAAGAAGAACTATTTAATTATATCAACAGGCCAAGAAGAAACATTATTGAAGTTTTGAATGATTTTCCTTACACTACAAGCAAGCTGAATGTAAATTTATTATTTGAAATTATGTCTCCAGTGAAACCAAGAGCTTTTAGTATTGCCTCCAGCTCAAAACATACCAAAAATGAAATTCATTTATTAGTTGCTGTTGTTCGCTATAAAACCAAATTGATAGAACCAAGATATGGACTCTGTTCAAACTGGCTAGCAAGTTTAAAATCACAGGATAAAGTTGTATTTTGGACTCAAAAGGGAACATTCAAATTTGATTACAAGAAACCTATGATTTTGGTTGGACCAGGAACTGGAATTGCTCCTTTCAGATCCCTATTACTAGATAAAGCTGCAGTTAATAAAAACTTGAGTACTTGTCTCGTTTTTTTTGGTTGTAGGAATGAGAAAAAGGATTATCACTGCAAAGAAGATTTTTGTACTTTAACTGATAAATACAGTTTAAAACTATTTTGTGCCTTCTCTAGAGATCAACCTGATAAAGTGTAAGTTTATTTTAAACCGTTTTTCAATTATTTCTTCTAATACAGAAATATTTATTTATTTATCTATTTAACCAGAGTAATACATTCACATAACATGTATTTTCTAACCTCGAGACATACATAATATATCTAAGGCAACAATCATCCTAAAGAGGTAGTCATAGCTACCTCTACAAATTCTAGAATTCCAATATAATTAGTATCTTTGACAAAATAGATAATGCCACCCTTGCTTTCAAACAATAACCATTCAATATATTATGTTTTTAAAATATGTTCTAAAAGATATTCTTATGAGTCCATTTCTTTATCTTTGTTTTACTATAATATTTTATATATTAATTTATTTATGTATTTTATCTATATTTACTATTTATAATAAATTATAAAAGTTATCAAACTACTTAAAATTGAAAGTCAGCAATAAATTCATTCATTTGCACAAAATCGATTTTTGATAAAACATGTACATTATAGAATTATTTTTCATCTGATTAAGTATTGTATTTTTAATTTTAAAATATAATTGAATATTTTAATATATTAATTTGTTAATTATCAATTATATAGATATGTGCAACACATCATTCGTCAACAAAGTAAACTTTGTTGGGATTTCTTACTAAATGGTGGAAATATTCATTTAGCAGGTAGTTGCAAAAATATGCCCACTGCTGTGAGAGAAGAATTCATAAATGTAGCTAAAACCTGTGGTCAAATGAACCAAGAACAAGCTGAAAATTATATAAGAGAACTAGAGAAAAGTGGAAGATATCAAAGTGAAACTTGGTAAAACTTAAATTGTTATTCCTTTACATCTGTGATAATTTTATTAATAAACTCTAGTAAGATTAATAAATTCTTTTTATGAAAGAAATATATTGCTTAACAACAAACAAGAACTTTTGTTATCAACATGCAAAGTTGTACATTATAATTACAATTTAGTTGTAAAATTTGTAAAATGCAATTATATGAAAAATTTATAATTACCATTTAAAATTCATGTGTTGGTGAAAATCTTTATTCATATTTGTCAAAGTACATTACATAATTAATTTAAATGATTTTCCTACTTCTAACTTCTATTTTAGCATAACAGGTCTTTTCAAACCTATACTGATTAAAAAACTTGAATGCATTTCATTACCAGAATTTCGTAATTGAAGAATAAATTAATATAAGTTCATTAAAAACATACATTATTATAATTTTTATATATATATAGATTTTTTTTCAACTTCATAAGAAATTAAACTACCTAATACCTTTGTCCAAAAAACAACAAGCTTATTTTGATTTGTAATTGAAATCATTTACACCATGTATTTTAATAAATTCATCATAAGTATTTCTAATATTTATAACTTATAAGTAATTATTATAATAATTCTAAGATTTATATTTTATGAATGAAAATATCAGATACACGCATATGTCATGTATATGTAAATAAAAAGAGAAATACCATATACTAATTGCTTGAGTCCTGTGCTTTTTTGACATAGACGCCTTATGAATTATTGCTATTTTGTAATAGAAGTATCAAGTATCGATTGTGATTAGATATGCATTAGCAATTATATCAGCAGCAAGGTTTTTTTTCATGGCTTACGTCATTACCTTCTCTCCATTTATTTTTTAACAATTACAACTTTTGTTGAAAAATAATGTATCTACCTATCTTATTACATAAAGAGTCAATATGTATAATTCAGATTTAACTTACAAGCTGTTTCACTATTTTTATTTTTATTAGATTATTTAAATTGATTTTTAATGTAGATATAATATAACAATCATAACTTATTAAAGTGGCTCATAACCAAAATGTATATTAAAATTTTAAAATGTAAAAATATATGATTTCAAATTCGCTAGTACAGTAAAACTGTATTTAACATCTAATATTTTGCAAAAGGCAGACAATATATTTAATAAAATTTTCAATTAAAGATTTAAGCTGATTTCTAAAAATAAATACATGGCTTATTCCTTGCCTGTAACTGGAGTTATATATCCGGAAGAAAGAGATAGATAGACACGAGGTTGTACGTGGCTACAGAGCAAATCCCATGCATTTTAAAATCGTCATTACTCAGAACTAGAATTAAAAAAAATTTAACACCATTCTTCAAATTATTTGTAAGTTTTTGAAATGATTTGACAAATAATATATTGGTCCGCATGACTTTTTCTTATTAAATAATTCATTCTTATCCTCTCCAGTAACTATCGAGACCTTTTAATGTCAATAAATGTTCATCAAACATTTGTCATATAATACAAACATTTTTATCAAAAATAGATGGTCATGTCATTTTCTATGTACCTACAAAAGAGTGCAAAAAAAGCCAATTCCCAGAAGATTCCGTTTCAAATGTCAAATCAAAACAATATCTTGCCTCTATAAGGTAAACTTAGTTTCCAACAAATTCATTGAGACGTTTTGCGACAAATCAACTTTAGCTAGATTATTTTTACAAGTTGCTTGCAAAATCATTTTAATTATGATTGACTGTGTTTTATCGATTACCTTTTAATTTATTACAAAGGCTAGAACTTTTTAAAAACCTAGTAAGTATCCCGGTACTGAAATTTAAAGATATAATGTTATAATGTTACGAGTATATGTATATTGTGGTACAGTTTGTACAAAAGTACATGTTGCACATAATTTTTTTTTATATTTATATAATTTTTACACCGTGTATTTATATTTTAGTATTTTGTGGTACAAAATTCAAAGATTTTATTAATAATAATTCAATTTAACGATGACTTATAAAAAGAAATAAACTTTTAGATCATACGAGCCGGAGAACGTTCTTACTCAAACTCCGTCCTCCGACCCCGCGTGAATAGGTATATATAGTAGTAATGCTTATATAGACGCACGTGGTCACCCGTTACAGTGATGACAACAAAAAAAAAGAGAAAATGATAGAGAAATAGAGGATAACAACTTAACGAGATATATATGTGCGGATTGAGCGTGCGCATAACCGCACTCATGTTCGTACTTTATATACAATACAATACAGCAACGTTCACTCGGTACGCGCGAGCAAGAGAGACAATACTTCTCTCAACCTCATTGCTAGTGGACGGTAACCTAACCTAGAAAAGTAGCGCGCGAGTCTTGCAAGTTGCAGTCCCATGTACGTTACGCCGCTGTGGGAAGAGAAAAGATGGTGTGATTGATACGAAGACAACCTACGCATCATCATCACGACTGAGATCCGCCCGAGCAAAAGTTTTACATTTGTACGACTTGCATTGTACCTGCAACCGAGTGTCTGTGCAAGCATCTTTTATTAAACTAACTATAGAAAAAATATAAGTGCATCGACTAGTTATTCGCTCTTTCCGTTCAAGGGAAAGATATAGAGCAACACTGATAAAATACACATATACATAACACATCCGACCGCGTGGTCTTACACACGAGTGTGGAATTAGTCTTCCGACTGGTTTTAGCTATCCTTTAAAAAAAAAAGTGAAAAAACAAAGAATGGCGGGCAGTTACACGAAGAAGGAGTTTGGCATTGGTCCGGAGGAGCAGACACTTCTGAAGGACTCCAATGGAACGCGCATTGTACCCACAAAGGGTGAGGACACTTACGCTCATTATAGGCACACATGTACTGCTTTTTTTATGCTCCATGTATGTTTCTTTTTATTTGATATACGTTCTACGCATGAATCTTATCATCAGTACCAGCAGATTTGGGCAGTTTCGTTGGCTTCCTTCTTTCTTTTCCCTTTCAGGGTGTTGGATGAAGGAAGGTAAAGAGAGAAAGATGCTAGACAGCTATTTTCTACATGGCAGAGAGAAGCAGCAGCAGATTCCTGCAACCCTTTTTATTTCTTCCTTTTTTGGGTTTTTTTCCTTTTCTGGCGTACTGTCTATCGTTGCTATCATACAGTTTATCCAAAGAGGAGCATCTGCAGAGCAAAGCTTTTAAAAATTCTTCTTTTTTTATTGTTCAATTGTTGGTTTAAGCAGACAAATGTGTGAAGATTCTGAATCTATAAAAATAATTGTAAGAATATTTCCGATTGTTAAATGAGACTGTTGTAATTTTAATGCTTTATGTGATATTAGTAATAAAGGTTGGGAATTATAATTTTACTTTAAAATGATTTATAATTATATATCTGTATAAGATAAATTAAATCACGACATCAATAATCAGTCCAAATCTTAAGTCTCGTTTAATTGAATACTGGGATTTAGAATAAGAAATAAGAAAAATATCAGTGTATTATTGTAAAAAAATTTAATGCTGTTAATTTAAATGAAATAATATATATAATATATAAATACTTTAATCAATTACAATATTATACTGATAATTTTAAATATTTTTTCCTCATACCAGTTTATAAAGTACACATTTCTGCTCTGGGTGCCAGGGAGAGAAAATCATACTTTATATAATTTAGGTGCTGATATGAGGAAAAATAGTATATGCACCACGGGAGAAAAATTGGTTTGCCTAGACATCATGTCAATTTACAATGATTGTCCGAATTTTTTTCTCCCCATAGGTGCATAATATACTATTGCTTATATAAATAATAAAGTATTAAATAAGTCACAGGACAAAATAATTTATTTAAGACATTATTTAATATTTATCAAAGCTCTGTAAGTAAATTAATTTTATTTTCTTAAGAGTATATATGTAATAAATACTTTTATAATATTTCCATTTTGGAATACCAAGCATAAAAAAATGTTATGTCATCAATTATGATCAATGTGACTTATCATACTCGATTAATTGGTTATGGGTTTGAAGTTTGCATCATTGGAGTGCACCAAAAATTTCCTTAATATGTTTATTTCTCATTATATTTGATTAAAAATTCATCAATTGAATGTGATTCAAAAATGTAAAGAAAAACTAAGAAAAAATAAACTTCAATTTATATTAAATAAGCAATAAACATAAAATAATAATTTTTTCATTTCACTCCAATTATGCAAACACCAAACTAATTGAATCTAATTTCTATAATATGTTAAGTAACTTAATCGCTGCAAATTTTATATCATTGTAGCATGTGGCATTTTGTATTTAACTATCTAATGCTTCATTTATGTTTAGAATATTATTCTGCTTATGCATTAGTGTTGGCTGTATAAAATAATTATCAGTATTTATGGTATATACATAGCTTGGCAAGTTCGTTGGACTCTTCTTGCTTACTTTTTTTAGTCTACAATTCTTTTACGCTTCTGTAACTTTTATGCCCCATTTATGATTTTCCAATCAACTCGTGTGCATTTAACCATTCAGTAACAGTGTTAGAATCCTTTTTATCGTTAAATACCCTTTGTTCTCTGTATAAGTAAAATAATACAACTTTTTATGGATTAATTTTCATGAGAACTGGAAAAAATCTAAATTTAAAATAAATAAAATTCATAAGAATTAATTTCTTTTAATTTCATTCGTAAAATTTTCAAATTAAGCAGGGATTGGTATGCAAAAAATGGAAAAAGAGTCGTTATATCTATATCTATAGGTATCTCTATAATCATTATTTTGCTGCATTTCTTTGAGACCAAACACAAAAACATCTCTTATTTATCTTGCTCGTGAGTCACAATAGCTTTCAATTCTCGGTAGTAGCAACTAAACAGTTATTCTAATTTTACAATTGCAGTGTACCATTTTAAAACTCGGGTCGTACAAGCGCCATATCTTATCACTACGTACGAGGCGTTATATTTCCATTATTTACAGGGCTCAGATGAAACATCAACCAGATACTGATAGGTACAGATTATTTATAAATGTAGACCTTATGTTTCGTATCTCGTGTAACAATATCTGACATTAAAATTATCAAGCATTTTATAAAAGCTGACGCGCGCGCACACTTTTCGCCACGGAGATATTCGGGTGATTATAGCTTGTGCATAATAAATTACCGAACACGATAGCGTTTGTACTTGCGTTCGAGTTTCGGGTAGGAAAATTTCGAGCACTTTAATCTTCACGAGCGTTGCGAATAACAATCTCGGTCCGTCTGTAAGGCAATTGCCCGTATCAGGGTCTGTAAGCACTATAAGCATTCTCTGAGTGATGAGTAATGTCTTACTGATGGGATTTCATAATGGGAAAAATTGATGTAGGCTCTGGTAATAGAACGACATCAGTGGCGGCGTTCATTGAACAATTTTCTACCTATAGCCTACAAGAAAATGTTTTTTTAACTGTAGACTTAATGCTCTTATTTATCAGAAATTTGACACTGATACGTTCTGAAGAGTTTGTCAGACATCGTCGCCTTTTATGCCATAACGTGTAACTAACTATATATCTATTTCCAGAAAAAATATATTTTCACCTACTTGTGCACCTTACTTTTATTAAAAGTACTAAAACATTACTTAATAAGCCTTCTAGCCAAAAAAGTGATCGAAAAAAGGTGAAAATATCCTTAAAATATAAAGCGCGTTTCATAGAAGTT
Organism: Megastigmus stigmatizans; assembly: GCA_900490015.1. NCBI lineage: Eukaryota > Metazoa > Arthropoda > Insecta > Hymenoptera > Megastigmidae > Megastigmus > Megastigmus stigmatizans. The sequence continues at coordinate 4,794 of UELV01010161.1, read as the reverse complement.
GGGCTTAAGGCGGTTCTATATTGAATAGAAATAACGGTTAAAAAATGATGAAATTTAGTACATAGGTTAAGTTTTACATAAAAAGCATCCATACCAAGTTTGAGAAGACTAGCGTACCTTGAAGCAGAGAAATAAATGTTTTAATTGTTCACTTTTTAATATGGGTTCTTATGGAAAAATTCATTTACGGTATATTCAATTACGTATAACAAAACAATTGGCGTTAAGATTAGATCATAGATTCATAGATTTAAGAATATTAATACATTTTTTTGCAAATTTTCATCATCAATTTTTTGAGTAATGTTAATTTTAAATTGTATAGGATTTGAGAAGTGGACGCACGTCTCTCTCTGTTTCACGTTATGATTCGCCTACTGCCTAGTGACTATAGAACCTTCTTAACCCATTAACGACCAAGACCCCGAATTTTCAACAACTTTTTCAAGGCTTTTTTTCAACTAAAAAAAATGTTTGAAAAAATTTGAAAAAGATCATATCCGACGTATTTTGAGCTGTTCTTTCGAATGGTGATACCGATTTTTTGTTCAACAAACTTTCTTATCGTATCACTTTACTCACTGTCTGCGTAGTAGCAATTATTAAGGTAAATGTACCAATGAGTAACCACATATGGGTATCTCACGAATGGTTCGTATATTAGTTTATATTTGTTGTAATTTTGTCTTTAAAAAAATTAACACTTGGACTTGAGATTCCTACCCTTTGTTCAACAAAAAATCGGTATCACCATTCGAAAGAACAGTTCAAAATACGTCGGATATGATCTTTTTCAAATTTTTTCAAACATTTTTTTTAGTTGAAAAAAAGCCTTGAAAAAGTTGTTGAAAATTCGGGGTCTTGGTCGTTAATGGATTAAGAGGATGTTAGAGCGTCCCCTCTCCTTAATGATTTGTACTTCTAAAGTATTGGAAAAATGAAAGCCTCATTTTGCACAGAATGATTAATTATATCAAGCACTAGAGGACTCGACTCAAGATATTACTCAAAATTATAAATAAAAAAAGTTACATACAGAAATAGGAATGTCCATAATTTTGAGGTTAACTTTCAGTGTCTAAACACCTCTTACTAGTGTAAACTTTTGTAAAACCGTAACACAGGACGATTTATTATATTGAAAACTAGGAATCTCAAGTCCAAGTGTTAATTTTTTTCATTAATAGAAAAAGATATCGAATTAAAAACACGTTTATATCTCCGACATCCTCTTAAGGGTATGCCATATGGAAAAAAAAATCTACTTTACCTACAACCTATACTTAAGCCGTAAGGTACTTCATATAAATATAATACAAAATATAGACACTTCTACCCAAAAAATGGAAAAGAATGCTATTCCTAAGAGTTCAAGGAATATTTTCAGCTAGGTAGAATTGATATTAAATTCTGGTAAAATGAAGCTTTGGTTTGCAAAGTACGACTCGAAGTAACCGGACGCACGCTGGTACTATAACCTTTACTCTTGAAAATAAAAAAATTGTAATATCTGCATGTAAAAAACGGGGAAGAGCGCTATTCTTAAGGGGACGTCGGAGTCACTAAAAATTTAAATTTCCCGCCCTTACTACATCGAAATACCTACAAGGTTTTTCAAATTTTTCTCTTTAACAAATTAACCAATTGACTTGAAATTTTAGAAGATGATAGAATGATCATAATTGAAGCGCGCTCAGCCCTGAAATTACCAATAAATTGTGTAAATATAATATTTTTAAATTGAAATATAATTGCAAAGTCAGAATCATGCCATCTCTTGGAT
>UELV01010153.1:2801-15310 GCA_900490015.1 Megastigmus stigmatizans | reverse complement strand
GAAAAGAGACCTGGAGCATTATTAAATTATGAACATACGCTAAATTTGAAGGATGAAGATCCATTTTTTTCTAAACCTTACCCGGTACCACTAGCTTATCGTGATAAAGTTAAAATTGAGATAGAAAAAGGTTAAAAATGGGTGTAATAAGGCGATCAAATAGTCAGTACATAAACCCGATAGCTATCGTGAAAAAGAAAGATGGATCAGTTCGTTTATGTTTATGATGCTCGAAAATTAAATGAGAAATTATAATAGTAAACGATTATGACGCGCCTCCTGGTGTAGAAGAAATATTTGCAAGATGCAAAAATAAAAATTTTATGAACACGTTAAATTTAACAAGTAGTTATTGGCAAATTCCATTAGCCGAAAAAAGTAAAAAATTTACTGCTTTTATACGTGATAATAGAGTTTACGAATTTAATGTAGCAGCATTTGGTATAAAAAACTAGTAGCACAGCACTATTAGAGGTCTAGACGAAGCCATTTAGGACTTAGATGATTTTTTAATAGCATTTAGAGACGAATTATTTATTTTGTCGGAAAGTTTCGAACAACATTTAGGACATATAAAAAAAATTATTTGAAAGATTTTTGAAACATAATTTACGATTAAACTTTAAAAAATCAAGTTTCGTTCAAAACGAGGAACCAGACAAAATTAAATGGATAAAAGATTTTAATATTCCAAGGAATATAAAAGAATTACAAGCTTTTTTGGGGTTCGTAAATTTTTATATGAAATTTGTAAAAAATTATTCCGAACAAACAATTCCATTAATAAAAATGTTAAAAAAGGAACTAGATTTAAATGGCAAAATGAACAGCAAGTAGCATTTGAAAACATAAAGAAATTATTTGATGAAAATATTATTCTGCAATTCGCAGATCCAAAGAAACCATACATATTGACCACAGATGCGAGTGATTTTGCAATAGCGGCAATATTGTCACAACTAAACAAGAGCGGCGAAGAAAAAATAATAACATTTGTAAGCCGATCTTTAAGGTGCTAGTCTAGTTTCTCGGGCGGAAAATGGAGGTGATTTCCGGGACTCATACAAAAGAAATCATGCGGTCAAATATTTTAAAATTTTAAGGATATATTTAGATACTATTGACAAGTTAATTCACAAAATGTCATGAAAAAATATCCACTGTAAGCCGAGTTATACACTCCGACGTCGAATCATCCAAAAATGAAGTAGTAAATCGGCTGCAGTTGTAGAGGTCCTCAGAATGTCAGTATCTGAAAAATTTTTGTTTCATGTTAAACTAGATAACTTTCCCCGTACCATGAACTAGGATCTTTTTGATATTTCAAAAAATACAAATTTGCTGAGCAAAAAACGAACGTTTTTTTTGTGAAAAATTGAATTTTTTTTTCAAAACGCTGCCATTTTTATAATTTTCCTAGGGATAAGGATCTATAAGGATACTAGTTCATGGTACGGGGAAAGTCATCCAGTTTAACGTGAAACAAAAATTTTTCAGATACTGGCATTCTGAGGACCTCTACAACTGCAGCCGATTTACTACTTTATTTTTGGATGACTCTAAAATAAAACATATAAAGACTACTGTAACTATACAAATTGCTTTTAGAAGTATCGGAACAGCTGCAATTATCAAAATAGTATCGCTAAATCGTAACCTATTAGGACTGCTGTAACTATTCGTATGATAATAACATTTAAAAGTTTTCTTATAGCTACAACTATCAAAATAGTAGCGCTAAATAGAAACCCATAAAGACCACGGTATTACAAAAATAGCTTTTATAATTTCCGAATAGCTGTAGCTATCAAAATAGTAGAGCTAAAATAAAACACATAAAAACTACTATGACTATACAAATAGCTTTTAAAAGTATCTGAACAGCTGCCGCTGTCAAAATAGTAGCTCTTAAATGAAAAATATAAAGGCTACTGTAACTATAAAAGTAGCGTTTAAAAATATCCAAACAGCTGCAATTATCAAAATATTAGCGCTAAAATAAAATCTATAACTACTACTGTAACTATAAAAAAAGCTTTTAATTTTAGCAGAACATCTGCAACTATCAAAATAGTAGCGCAAAATAGAAACCCATAAAGACCACGGTATTACAAAAATAGCTTTTAAAACTTCCGAATAGCCGCAACTATCAAAATTGTAGCCCTAAAATAAAACGTATAAAGACTACTGTAACTGTAAATATAGCTTTTAAATTGATCCGAATAGCTGCACCTATCAAAATATTAGCTCTAAAATGAAACCAATAAAGACTACTGTAACTATAAAAATAGCTTTTAAAAGTTTTCGTACTGCTACAGATATCAAAATAGTAGAGCTAAAATGAGAGCTATAAAGACTACTGTAACTATAAGAATAGCTTTGAAACGTATCCAACCAGCTGCAAGTCTCATAATAGTTGCGCTAAAATGAAACCTCTAAAGACTACTGTAACCATTAAAATAGATTGTGAAAGTATCTGAACAGCTGCAAGTATTCAAATAGTATCGCTAAAATAAAACAAACAAATACTACTATAACAATAAAAATATCTTATAAACAAGGGCAATCTGATGTCCATTAACATTGATTAGACTGTAAGACCAATAGAAAAATCTTTGTCAGTTTATAGTAGAGTACAGTCGACATAAGTAATATTTGTTAATGAATAAAAATAGCTTTTAACAGTATCCTAACAGCTGCAACTATCAGAATCAAAGCGCAAACATGGAAACTTTAAGACTTCAGTAACTATAAAAATAGTGTTTAAATGTATCCAACCAGCTCCAACTATTAAAATAGTAGCGCTAAAGTAAAACGTATAAAGACTACTGTAACAATAAAAATAGCTTTTAAATTTATCGGATTAGCTGCAACTATCTAAATAGTAGCGTTAAATACAAAACCCATAAGGACCACGGTATTATAAAAATAACATTTAATATTTTTCGTACAGCTGCGACAATCAAAATAGTAGCGCTTAAATGAAACAAATAAAGGCTACTGTAACTATAAAAATCACTTTTATATTTACACAAACAGCTCCTACTATCAAAATATTAGCGCTAAAATGAAACCAATAAATACTAATCTAACTATAAAAATAGATTTTATAAGTATCGGAACAGCTTCAACTATCAAAATAGTAGGGCTAAATCGAAACCCATAAAAACCACGGTAGTAAAAAAAGCGTTTAAAACTATCCAAACAGCTCCAACTATCAAAATATTAGCTGTAAAATGTAACCAATAAAGACTACTGTAACTTTAAATATAGCTTTTCAAAGTATCGGTACAACTGTCACAATCAAAGTCAAAGCGCTAAAATGCAAGCTTTAAGACTTTAATAACTATAAAAATAGCATTTAAAAGTATCCAGACAGCTGCAACTATCAGAATAGTAAAGCTATGATGAAACCAACCAATACTACTGAAACTATAAAAATACCATTTAAAATTATTCAAACTGGTGTAACTATCGCAATAGTAGCGCTAAAATGAAACCAATAAAGACAACTGTACTTATTAAAATACCTTTTAAAATTATCGGTACAGCTGCAACAAGCAAAATTAACGCGCTAAAATGAAAATGCGAAACAGTACTAAGCCTGCAAGTCGAATATTTTACGGGCTTCATATGAACTGTGAGTGTGCAAAGAAACAATTGTATTCACAGTTGCGTGTGAAAAGCACTTATGGGGCAAAACTCAAAATATGTAGCTTTACACACGAACTTTCTGTAGGGAGTGCGAAATAATTTCGGAATCATTAATTTCGATGTGCATATTCTATGGTCTCTGTCTCGAGAAAGGATCGAGAGCCGAGACTGACGAAACATCATAAGCTCGTAATTTTGACATCGAGGATTATTCAATGTTTTAGTGAATCAGTTGATCCAGGCTGGGTTAAGCCTGGGCATCCGAAAAGGGTAGAAAAGTGCGCTAGCAAGTAAACCTAGTGCACTAACAAGGGGAACCCATGATATTCGGGAAAGCGATGTTACTGAAGCTTTGACAAATAGTTTTTGATATCTAAAAATGAAGTTTAGAAACAATTTCTGCGACCAATGAGCTCAATCTTTCAGGATAACCGGATATAGATTAGCGACTAAATAATATATAAAATGTTTCTAAATCACAAAAAGTTGGAAAGTTATGAGCGTTTCCAAATTAGACACAATCTCGCACTTAAAACTCTTCATTATTTTTATATTATACTAATTTAAAAAGCCAAATTGTGCCTAGTTTTTAAACTCTCATAACTTTTAAACGAATTCAGCAATTAAAGAAATTGACCACTACAACACTATCACCGATTTATACAATGGCCCTGCTACGGCTGCAGTTGCAGGAGCTTATATTAAAAAACTGTGCGATAGCTATATTGGGATGTGTATTAAAGCTAAGGACCAAATTGGATATGAGGTGGCATTTCACTTTATGCCTCTATGCAGCGTGGAAGGATATCATCGGATTGGCTATATACCATTCGATAGATAACGAAATTCTACGGACCACGTATCTTTCTCGTTTTTCGATTGGACAAGTAGTTACCGAGTTATTAATTCTGGAAAGTTTGTAAGATGAGCCAATCAGCGGGCTGCTATAGCGCGCTGCAGAAGCGGCGGTGGTGAAAGGATGCATCTGACGTCCGCTGATTGGCTCACCTTACAAACTTTTAACAATTAATAACTCGGAAACTACTTGTCCAATCGAAAAACGAGAAACGTATGTATTCCTTAGAATTTCATTATCTATCGAATGGTATAATCCGATGAAATCCTTCTGCAGAATCACGGATCAAAATGTAGCGTAATAAAAAAGTTGAATTGTTAATGGAAGAAAATTTGACTATTATTGAAATAAGAGATAAACTCATAGGGAATTTAAAAAATAACGAATTTAATATGGCCAAATCGATAGAATTAGGTGAAGTAGTAACCATCTACCTGGTAATGTTTAGTGGACGTAGAGTTGGAGAAACTGAGAGATTGAAAAGAGGAATTTTTTTCAAAACAACGTTTAGAATTAAACGACAATGATTCAAGAAACCTTTTTAATGCAGAAATTAAATTTTTACACAAATTCCGTCGAGTACTTATTCGTGTAAGCTTAATCGAACGGTTCCTCTCTTAATGACATATAAAGATGAAAAGGTAAAAAATTTGTATATGTCTTTTTTCGAAGAAGTTAAAGTGAACAAAAATAATCCGTACCTTTTTACATTTCTTGGTTACACTTACAAACGTAATAAAGATATTGAAGTATCCAGATTGTTTAAGAGGAACATTATTTAGGAAGAATTTATTTACAATAGCTTGGAGTTTGAATCTCTCAAGCGGTACCAGAACTGAACTTTATAACGTATTGGGATATTCAGGAAAAATAAACGAAAACATTTACGCACAGCATACGTTTCAGCAGCAAGTTTTGATAATCGCTCCTATATTATTGAAAGCACCAAATGCTGTCAATAAATTTGATGAACAGAAATGCGAAAAAGATGAAAAAAAATAAAATATAATCGAATTTAAACATATAATACCTACTATGATTGAACAAACACCGAAGCCCAAAAGTTATGCGGACACCAGCTGTGGTTAAATTAGATGAAGATAATGGATTAAAAATATTTCTGTGCTTTTAAATTATAACTTACAATCACAATTCAGTTTTAGTTACACGAAAACCTGGGATTAATCTCTGCGATTATGTAACTCCGTGAGCGATAGCCTAGCTTTACGCGTGTCCGTTACCGATAATTTCGTCACGCGTGTGCTCCCTGCGTACCGTTATCGTGCCGTCGCACTTGAACACAAGACCTTCTGGGCTTCTGCCTAGCGCTTCTTACTCTATCTACTTCTCGTGCATTCTCTCCCTCGCTCTCCTCCCCCCCTCTCTCTCTCTCTCTCTCTGGTAAGTTTCTGGCTCACACGCCTTCACCTCGCTCTTGCTGCCGACCTTTTGTACTGCTGCCTGCCTACCTTCGGGCGTTTTGTTGCAGGTTACTTGCGTGCGCCTATATGCAAGCCATAATCTCCACTGTTATCATCACTGGGGGTGCTGAGCATGCATCGTTTTGCACCGTTTTCTGTTTTGTTGGTGATTCGACTTCGTAACGACATCGGCAACATTTTCGGAGGTGGTTTCTGCGCATGTCTGAATATTACTTGGCAGGTACGTGATTGTGTTGACGTGATTGTATAGAGTGTATATGAACTTGCTCGCTCTGCTAATCTGTGCCCGTCTACGCGGCCGAAATCTTCAATTTTTCTCGTAAGAGGGCAGCACTAATTAAATTAAATTAATTTAATTAATATGGAGCAGAAAAAGTCCTGCCAGTTTTGTAGTAGACATTCGCGCAACGATCTAGCACTGATCAAGTGTGCTAAGTGTAATCGGAGTCGTCATGCCTCATGTATGGCCTCCGTTAAGTCCAAACAGACGAACAAAATTTTTCACCGTCTGCCCGGAATGTCACGCTAAAAGTAGCTCAAGCGCCAGCGCGAGTATAAACGTAATGACAAAGTCAAAAGCCGTCAGCATGAGCACGAGTGGGAATCAGAGAGAGAGAGAGAGAGAGACAGAGACTGAGCGAGCAAGTACGCACAATAACACGCACGCGAGCAAGGAGCCGTAGCTCGGGTGCGGCGGGTTGCTGACGTGCGGGTGCCTCAAGCATCTTCGGCAAGTGTACATCAGGTTGCCAATGTACAGGAGACAACTGCTCCTGTTCAAACCTCTACGCCGTCCAGGATCGACATGATGAACAACATTTCAAATATTTCCGCCGTATATACTTGTATATCATCGACCATGGTCGATCTTATTGGTGCGCAATTTGAATTGATTGGCAGAACATTTGCCGATTTCCGGTCTCGGATTGAGAGGAGGCTTGATAGCACTGCTCTAAACCTTCCAGCTGACACACTAGCAGTGAACCAACTGGTGGGTGATCTTTGTGTACAAGTCTCGTCTCTTGAGCGAAAATTGGACTTGCAGGCATCCCAGCTGGAGGGCCTGCACTACGATCAGCGTCTGTTACTGCATAAAAACTCGTATTAAAGGACCAAATTAACTCCCTTTTGCGTAAGATTTCGGCCATGGTCGATGACGTCTCGCGTCTGAAAAAGAATTGTAATAGCAATCTAATTAATACTGACGAAAATGATCATGTAAATAACGAGTCGTAGGTTTTCGTCTCTTTATGCTCCGGAACAAAATCTGCACCGTCTTGCCACTCCCTTCAGGGGAGCTGTACCGCGGGATCTACCGACAGTGATGAGTACTGCGAAATTCTTATAAATGGTATTGTCCACAAAAATTCTAAGAATATAAATCTTGAAAATGTTGCTTTTGCAGTACTCAGCACGGTCCTCCCTACGCTTGAAAGAGAGGAACTCGTTGGTGTCCGCGTGCTAAAGCTTCGGGGAGTGAGCAGCGGGCGGGGATAGGAGCCTGGAAGTAGCGCGTTGTCGTGATCGAGGCGAGGGCCGCCTTGTGCGGTTCGCCTCGCCAGCAAAAACGCATTTTTTATATTCTTCGCGCTAAGCACTCTTATTCCAATAATCACTTCACCACCAAAGATGTCAAATCATCTCCTTTTGGCTTTGAATCTGCTAGCCACTTGCCAGATCGTAAGATCTATATTAATGAATTATTACAGCCGGAAATGTACCGTGAATTTTTAAGCTTAAAGCAGTTGGCATCAAGTCTGGGCTTCAAATACATCTGGTACAATGGTGGCAGGTTTTTGGTCATGAGAAAGGGTGGTGAGCGCGCGCATGCGTTTGCCTCTACTGCAGACCTGCGGGTGATTGCCGATGCCTACTGTAGAGGGCGTGGGCGCTCCATTCCTCAAAATCATGCTGAGGAGGGGATCGACCATCCTAATATTAGTGGCGCGGCTGTTAATTCCTCATGACTTCAGCGAAGGGTTGTTGGTGAGGTGAACGAGAGGGGACTGAGAGCTGGCTTTCTCACGTGAATTCTATCAGAGCTCACGTTGGGCAAGTCCGTCAATTTCTTCGCGAAAACCCGTCCTATCACCTGTTCGGGGTCGCCGAGTCGTGGCTTGGCCCAGTCGTGGATGATAGACTCATTCAGATCGATGGGTTTAGTGTTTTACGTCAGGATCGTAATGTGAAAGGTAGTGGTGTTGCCTTTTATATTCGTAATGATTATAAGGCCAAAGTACTTGCGAATTCTAACAGCACCGGACCTGGTAGGCCAGGTATCCCCGAATTTAATTTTTGTGAGGTTCAAAAGGGTAACACCCCACCAATCCTTGTGGGTGTTATTTATCGCCTACCCAAAATAGCTTTTAATAGTGATCCTGACTTTCTCAATTCGTTTAAAGACCTTAGTGGTAATTACAGCCACAAGCTAATTATGGGTGATCTGAATGCTGATCCGTTGTCGACGACTGGTGATTCTGAGTTCGTTCAGCGCTTAGCTGACAAACTCTCAGTTAAAATCATCCAGCACGGCTCGACGCACCATACCAATGCATCTCATACATGGATCGACATAATGTTAGTAGGCGATAACGATACAGTACTGGACTATGGGAACAGTCTAGCGCCCTTTCGCAGTAGGCACAATATCATTGATGCTACCATCGACATTCACTTGGTATCTCCCCTAAAGAATTGAAAGAAGAACCTCCTCGTAGAAGAAAAGCCCCATGGATGGCACTGAGCTTGAACTATTCATCAACAAACGTAACGCCACGCGTACACGGTATAAAAGGAATGGGAGTGCCGCTCTACGGGACGAATTTCTTCATTTACGCAATGAGGTTGAGGTGCGCATGGATCAAGAGCGTACCTCCTTTCTTAGTTACCAGCTTTCTGACGCTCTTGATCATGGGAATGATTTTCGGAGGGAAATGCGTAATCTTGGCCTCTTGCCTAAGAGCAAGGAGGAGCAACATGGTTTCACCCCGGACGAGCTCAACACGCACTTTGCGGGCGTGTATACGCACCAAATGATGATATAGATAGCGTATTAAACATCATACAGTCTGCATCTGATGATGGGTTTTCATTTCATCCAGTTACTTTTCCAGTTGTAGTTCTCGCCATGTCTCACTTTACATCGCAGGCGAGGAGTGTAGATGACATACCGCATATTGTTGTGGTGAAATCTTTGCCAGTGTTGGGGAATTATGTAATTCGTTTATTTAATGCCTCCTCTGCTCAGGGTGTCTTCCCGAGTGCTTGGAAACGGTCGCAGTTAGTGGCTTTAAAAAAGATTTCCACACCGTCTGTAGTTTCTCACTTTTGTCCTATCGCCTTACTGTGCTTCCTTTCCAAGGTACTAGAGAAGATTGCACACTCCCAAATCACCAACTATCTCTCCAGGGCCGGCATTCTCGATCCTTTACAGGCAAGGTTCAGACAGCATCACAGTACTCAGACAGCCCTGCTTAACCCATTTCTTCCCAAGCGGCCATTTTATAGTTGATTATTATAATGTATTTCTGATTTTTCATCAAATTCAAACTGTCATTTTGAAAATTCCTTTGGAAATTTTTGGAAATTCTGACTTCAGAATCGTAAAGAGCGGACAATTTTACTTCGGAAAAGTGCTATTGGTTATTATTATTTTTTTTTTCGACAATTTTTTTAGGCAAAAAACCAATCGACAATAAAATGGCCGCTTGGGAAGAAATGGGTTAAGCTGACGGATGACATACGAATAGGCATTGATAGAAGGATTGCTGTTGCTCTTCGACTTCAACAAGGCGTTTGACACCATCTCTCCTTCAAGACTGTTGAGTAAACTGCGCGATCTCGGATTCTCGAGGTCTGCACTCCTATGGATTAAGTCGTACTCAACGCGTATTATCTAAAAATGGTTGTTCCTCGTGTGTTGAGACAAATTTAGGTGTGACACAGGGGTCGGTCCTCGGGCCTTTGCTCTTCAGTCTCTATATCAATGACATTAAAGACCTCTTTGATCCTGGGGCATCAAGCACATGCTATATGCTGATGACCTACAAATTTACATTCAAACACCTGCAGATAAACTTCTGGAGGGAGTAGCTTGACTGTCTGATGCGACACGATTGGTGTTCGGGTGGGCTGAGCGCTTGTCCCTCCGTCTCAACTCTGGCAAGACTAAAGCACTTTTGTTTGGTTCTCGTAAATATGCTAATGATTTGGTCACAGTGGGATTGCCTGACGTTGATATCGGGGGTGGGGCGCTCGTGCCTTTCTCCGGCGCGCTCGTGAGTCTCGGTGTTACATTAGATAGTAAATTAATGTGGAAACCGCAGGTCGATAGTCTAACTAAAAAGTAAATAAAGCCTTTTATAGCCTGCGGTTTATAAGGGCATGTACCACCGAGACTTTACGCAGAAGGTTGGTTGAAGCTTTAGTCTTACCCCATCTTGACTACTGCGCTGTAGTATGTCTTGACGCTTCCGACGAACAGAGAACACGACTACAGAGACTTAACATACATGTGTGCGATTCATATACGGTGTTAGGAGGGACGAGCACATCACCCCCTATAGAAAGCAATTGGGCTGGGTGCGCGTTGATAGTCGGAGGATGTATTTTGCCACCAACTTTATGTATAAAAGCCTTCGGTTCAATGAACCAACTTATTTAGCGGCAATTTTCCACAAACACCAGTCCAGGAGCACTTGCAGGGGTGTTGCACAAGAACTCTCGGTACCAGGTGTGCGCACGGAAACTGGTATGCGATCTTTTCAGATTCAATGTGCGCGCTTTTGGAACTCTCTACCAGGCAATCTGCTCAACCTTCCATCTTAGCGCGGATTTAAGACGGTCCTCAAACATGTCCTTGAAGTTGATTCCTAGTCACCCGGAGACTAAACCTGTGATAATCTTAGGACTATTAAGAACAAAAATACCGACTTACACCTCGCACTAGGGGCAAGCAGATGAGTTTATGTTAACTTATTTTGTTTTGTCCCCTATACAATGTTTTTAAAAGTGTGAGTGTATTTATTGGAGTGAGTGTGTATTGAATGACTGGATTGAGTAAATGTTTATTTTTATTTTTAAATGTTTGTAAGATAGATATTGACTGCTTTTGTATTTTTGTTTATTTGTACTTTTAATATAAGACTCTCTGTGATATTACTTTTAAGGTTCGAGACATATTTTAAGACTGATTTTAAGACTTATCGAGTTATTATGCCTGTGATATCATAGAAAGACTGAATGCAATTTCCTATAAGACTGATGAAGCGTATTATTGTAAAATTCTATTATTTGAAATGTATTGTAATACTCGGTAAAATTATGTCCTTTTTGTATACTTATACAAATAAAAGAATATCTATCTATCTATCTATCTCCCCTTCTCCAATCCTCTACTTACTCCTCCACCCACCCCATCTCTCTCGCTCGGGTGCGTAGAGAAGAGCATCGTTTGTTCGTGGCTGTCTACAGGGCTAAAAGACACGCGTAATTCTTGTCTTGTGCTTAATTCTAAATCTTTCATACACATGCAAAATTTCAACAAATAATCATTTTTTATTTTGTTAACCTATTAATATTTTTTTGCATAGAAGGTGATAGCAAAGAGAAATTGAAAGCAATGTCTACGCCAGATAGTAGCAAACATCTAGAAGAAGGTAAGGATTTTGAAGGTATAGAAGGTATACATTGAAAATCAGTCGATCGATTATTACTCAGTAATTACTGATCGGATTGAAAAGTTTTTCATGATTTTTTACTTAGAATTTTTCACTCTAACTGATACCGTGGAGTCTGATAATCAGTTCGTTAACGCCCTATATACCTGGACATATCGAGTGCGACCGAATGATACACTTAGTCCCAAAAAGCTACGGAGCACACTACATAGACTCCATGATCGGCGACTCTGTACACCTAGATATCCAGTAGGGCTGAGATCCGTACCTAGTTACAAATAATAATACTTCATAGCTAAGAAGAATTATTATTCAGTCTACTTTTTATAGCAAAATTCGTAAAATTTATACATTGAATGCTAAATGCATTCAACATTAAATGCAAATAAATGCATAGCTACACGCAGTCAATAGACGTAATCAAACCATTATTGATTGCGGTATTTGAATGCCGCATTCAAAGCTGATTGCAATTTTTCGGTGCCGCATTCAAAGTTGATTGTAAGCCATCAAAATTGACTTGCGACTTTTGAATGCCCTGTTCAAAAATCCAAAACACCTTCAAAAATCCGTATTAACAAACTAAATGCATTCAAATGTCCGTTTAAATGTATACAGGATGTTAAAGGGAAGTAGGATATGCTCTACGGCATTGGATAGAGTGGAAAATTCTAAGGGAAAAATCCTATTGCAACTTTTCGATCCGATCAATATTTATTGTGTAATCATCGATTGAAAATTAGCCGAGCGGGCCAATCAGAAAAAAGCTATAGCAGGAGGCGAAGCGCCAGGCGGGTCGAGGGAGGCGGCACTTTAGCTGTCTCCTGATTGGCCAGCTCGGCTAATTTTCAATCGATGATTACTCAATGAATATTGATC
>UELV01010148.1:4756-24472 GCA_900490015.1 Megastigmus stigmatizans | reverse complement strand
TAATAAATTAATTGAACAATAGCGCTTTAGAAAATGTGAATATAATTTGAAATGCAATATATTATTTTTGATTACGTAATAATCATTATATACCAACACATCGAAATAAATTATGACTATTTAAAATTTATTAGTGTACGAGGGAGATGATTATTAGTTTGAATGAAATTTGTATCTGTTAGAGAAGTGCCGTGTTAAAAAATATTATTGTAGTATGGAATGATAAGGTTAAAAATGAGTGTTGATTGGTCATCGACAACAAATTAATTTTCTTGAATTCATTGCGATACGCCATCCAGTAATAGTCAAATCATACAAGAGCATGTCAAGTTTATCATAATCATTATTTAATGAGTACACATCAAACGGATATCTATGCTATTAATAATTAGTCCAGCGATAATATTAACTATATGCGGTTGTATCTATGATTTACTCCCCATATTAATATTGATTTGGCTTCACATCAAACGCACGTATATATGCATATACACATATCCGCTTACGTTTATTGACAATAACTTAAAAACTGTAATATCACGTATTTTAATAATAAATATAAGATTTCATTCAAATAATGTTTCAAATTTTTTCATCACTCTATAATTCAAATTTATATTTATTGCATTATTATAGATAAATTTAATGTTTATTTTATTCCTCGTTAGAAATAAAAATTATCATTATCATAAAAATAATCTATATAGATGCATAAAAGCTAATCTATCGATATTTTATTTTAAAAACTGAATTCACAACAACTTATTAAATTTAAGATTCGTTAACAACTAGTTGTATTTCATAAAAGAATGACAAACAATCTTCAATTAACACATATTCAGGATAAATACATTTCCTACTGCTGACAAAATTAAAAAAATAGAATCAGATTTTATCGATCGTGTGTACGTATAGATAATATAATATCGTCGATAAAATTTAGCCCTTCGTACAAAAATTCTATTCCATTATAATATTCTATGAAAAATACACATGTGTTTAAAGTTCAATGTAAACGAATATGTTACAACATCAAAATGTTGTTAGGAAAAATGTTTTATTATTATCAGACTAAAGAAAAAAAAACATAAACAACAAGCGACTAGCTAATTACCAATATGAGGAAAATAAAGTGTATATGCAGATTTGTTTTTATAAATTTATTAAATTATATACAATATATGTTAAAATAAAATTTAATAACTTCTAAGATCTTGTTAAATATATTTCGAAAAAAAAATAAACATTACAGTAATGTAAATGTCTCCAGAGAATTGAACGAGAATCATGATGAGTATGCTTTTAATGGAACCTTAACCTCCTGCATGCATAGAAATTGAAATTTCAAGGTCTGAATATATCCTATTACGAATGCCCCTTGCTTTTTCGTTCGCTAGCACAGTAAAAGTCTTTTACAGTTCAAGTTCACGTATCGGCACGAATTAACTTGAGATTCTTCGAAGTCCGAAATTTGCTGCATTGAAAAGCAAGAATTTTCATATTCTATTTTATAAAATTAATTTGTTATAGTTAGCTGCAATGAAAATTTAGTTTAGAGACATTATTCAATGCGTTTGATTAATAAACCTAATAAATATTATAAATCATGTGTCATATTAAAGCATTCTTATTCATACATTTAAAGGAATATGTACAGTATTTTGTTAATAATACATTATTTTAAATTAAAATCTACAGTTACACGAAGTAACAAGGTAAATATAACAACTATAAAAGCAATTTCATATATGAACAATGTATACAATCTTTCAATTACAATATGCATAAAATGTTTAACCTAAAGTCGAAGAATAGAAATTATTAAAACCTATTACTTTAAGTGTTGCTATCAGAACATTGTTAACATCATATAAAGTATTTAGTAAGTTGATCTAGAAGAAAATCACTTAAAAATTTTCTTCAGAGATAATGCATATTATGTATTGTGTTATTATTTTATTATATATTTTCAGTTACAGCAAAAAAGTTATATAAAATTTTCAGCTCTTTGACATTCTTTGTAAGTATGTTTGTAAAAATGCAATTTTCTTTGTTATGGACGGTATTACAGATGTCGAACTCTTTTGAATAAAAAATTAGTGCAAAATTGAATATTAATAGTTTACTTGCAAATAGTTAACATTTTGCAAGTAAAAAAGAATCAAAGAGGCTTCACTTAATGTTTTTCATTAAAAACTCAGATCTTTATAAAAATATGAAAATTTTTGTGCTCAAAAGATTGAACTACAAATCTTAACAAATTCTGGAAGTAAGTATCATGAAATAAACACTATTTCCAGTTACAATACATAGTAAAATAAATAAATCTCTGGAACTAAATGCTAATTAATAAATGTATAATACACATTGTTTTCGGTCTTCTTAGATAAGACTAACATCGAAAAAATTCTTTGATTGATGGCAACAATACATTAGTTATTTAAGGGAAGAAAAAAATTTAAGGCATTGATGCGAAAGGCACTTTCAATGACAAAATACACAGTGAAAATTTTTACGTTATAAGTAACATTTGTGTATAAATTAAATTAAAATATTTATATTAATACATTTTAAAACTTTTAAGTGCTGTTTTCCTTTTATAAAAGAAAACAAAACGATACAAAATTTTACTGTGTATTTCGGTATATGCTACGCAATAGCGCATAACGTAAGTTCATTATTTTGTTAAACTACTACCATCGAGTGCATCTTGTGACAAACATATAGAAAATTGTGTATCAGCACCCGCTGCAGTCTAAGTATTATGGCAGTATTTTTTAAAAATATTTTAAATACCTTCAGTCTCTAACAATTATACGTTGATAGACTTGTTCATAGATAATGTGAAATTTTCTTTAAAGAGTTACTTTTTTAAAGAGCTGCCTAAAGTATCACTTTCTAAAGATATTTTTGAAAATTATCTAATATTTTAACAATAATCTTGACTACGAAATTAAAGTTTCACGAGTTAAAATAGAAGACACATTGTCCCTTTTCTCATTTGTGCAATGGCATGTGAGCTCCACTTGCGGTATACGTTGGATTTTTGAAAGTTGAGGTCGCCTGTCTGTAGATTGGATTTTCACTCTGTAAAAAATATAATAGTGGTCAAGTTTTAATAATTTTCAATTCTGGATTTAAAAAGCTTGCTATTAGAATTTTTTATTTTTTGTTATCACAAATACAATTTAAAAGATACATGAATCAGCTTGAAAATATCAACTTTGAAAGAAAAACCATATAATATGCATTGTGCAGAAATATTTTTTTAAAAATCAACAACGAACAGAAAATTTATCAAAAATAAACTTACAGCGTCCCATTTGGCCATCATGCGTTCTTTCTCGAATCTCGCAAATTCTCGTCTATCGTGTATCGTCGTAAGAAGTTTCCAAACAAGTAATAGTGCCAGTCCAATAAGTACAACTGCAGCAATCACACCCAATACAATTCCTAATACGTAGACCTGAGGTGGACATTCGCGAGCCTTCTGCACTTTGACGTGTAGCTTGTTGTCCGTGATATTATGATAGTAAGCGAAGTAGTACTTGCAGTCTTGTTCATCGTAGCCGTAACAGCCGGTCTCTTCTTGATCTACGTCAACCTCTAGCGTCTCCACGATCTCTGGCTCAAATGTCGTGCACGTGCTGTTACACTCGACCTCGGTGAGGTTGCCTGCTTTGAAGGCTTTGCAGAGCACGCAAGGTTTCAGCTCCTCGCAGCGACTAGGACACGTTCGACAGATGTGACAGAACTTGCCGGAATAGCGAGTCTCTCCTTCGACGTTACATTTGCATTTACCGCACTCGCAAACGCCCTGCGAGTTTGAAAAAAATTAATTTAATCTTTGTAACAATTTTTTTTTTCAACTAATGTATCCGCATTATTGTGCTCGCAGTTCAAAAATTTCCATGAACTTTTATTTTCTAATAATTTCATTATAATAAGTGAACAACCTAATTGTAATAAGTTCATAATAAAAACTGAATCACAATAAAAGATGAATTCAGAATTGAACCTTTAATCTTAATAATATTATAGCAAAAAATATATTTTTAATAATGACACTGAAAAGAGTTGTTACGTAATATTTCTACGTTAATGTAACTAACTGCAGTTTCTTGCTTTAATCACTGAATTATTTAGTAAACGTAATTAGCGGTCTTGAAGTACATTCTTTGTAAAGTATAGAATATTCCTATAGTTAAATATTTATAGTGATTGCAACATTAACTTAATAAAGTAAGAAATTGCAATCTATGTATATTTCTATGTACAAGTCGTTTAACAAAGTTATAATCATTAATGAGAATGAGAATTCTAACGAATTTTATAATTATTTCATAGTTGTTAGTAAACAGATTTACTATTTAGTGAACATTAGGTTTAGGTGCTACAAGCGCAAGAGGAATGTAAATCTATTATCATGTCACGTAAAAATAATGTTATAAAATAAACTTATTTATTTACATATTTTCAAAACTTACATGACCAGAACACTCCAACCCATGTCGAATGCAGGAGCTTGTGTCAGTACTGCACTCACAAGCTTGACCTTTCCAGCCAGGATGGCATCCACAATTACCACAATAGCAATCTCCATGACCTGAGCACACGGTATTATTTCGACGATCGCAAGAGAAATTGTCACATTCACAATAGTCTCCATCAATAACCTACAGAAGTAAAACAACATGTAATGATTAAGAGCACTTTAACCATCGTCCTTATATAAATCAATTGATTGTTAAATATGTATACCTCGGACTCATCTTCTCTTTTGTTGCAAATACATTTATTACATTCGCATGTACCTCTTCCACTACAATCAACATTTGACGTATTATCTCGACGACAAGCAAATTCATTTATAAACTGTTGACCTCTGTCGTTTGCGCCACACTCACAGTTGTTACCGAAATAGCCATCATAACACATGCAAATGCCACAGCTCAAATCTCCATGTCCATTGCATAGTGGTGATGCTATTACAAATCCACTATCTACGTTGTTTTCACATTGGCAGTCGCAAAGCATTTCTAAATTTATAGTCAACGATTCATTAATACCAACCTGAAAATAAAATTAAAAATTTTAATAGGATGCATAAATTTAATCACAAAAATAGTAAACACTAATTTGTAAAATGATCTACTTATTTAGGAATAACGTAATTACAAAACCTTACCGGGTAAATGAAAAATTTCTGATTCCAGTCTGAACGATTTTTAGGACAAGCTGATACTACGATCTCAGCAGTAAATTCAATTTTATTTCCAACTTTAAGACCATCACACTTGTTTGTTTCAATCATTTGTCCACCTCCAAGGCAATTGGAATAATATTTTATATTGACGAAATTGCTAGCTGTGTCTTTCATTTCAACAGAACTAGAAATAGCATTATATTGTTCTCGAACCAAATCAACAATGTTACTTGAGTCCTCGCTAAGTTTAGCAGCATATGATCCTTCAACATGTTTTGCTAGAGCTTGATAAATTTTGATTTGTTCTTCCGTAATTGCCCAAATAACATTTACTGAATTTTCTTTAACTTTAAGATTTATTTGTGAAATACTAGGATAATCTTGGATCGTTGAATAGCTATAGTATCCACGACTATCAAGATGACAACAGCCATCATTAGGTTTAACAATTCCACTGAGTTTTCCATCACCTGCAAAGTGAAAGCCAGCATCGGTAGAAAAAAGTAAAAGCTTTCGAGCCTTTTCTCTCCATTGAATTTCATCTCTGCATACAATTGCTTGCATTATGGCGTCAAAACCTCCTTCAGGAGCATCCAAATTTCCAGAGACTGGAGCATCACGTACTTCTTTCTGCATAATATATTTAAAGCAGAGGTTTCATATAACTTTTTAACATATAAATTAATTTAACAAATTGAGAATACTTACAGCAAATCGTTGTGTGTTTTGTGACAATGGCATATGATTTCGGTAACCATATGGAGCAGCACAGCCATCACAAGGCTCCTTAAGTCTATAATAAGTATTAAATAAACAATTTTTAGTACTATCTGTAAATATAAGTGTTTAATCAATAAAAGAAGTTGCAGTAATGCTTACGCTTTAGGTACCATGCTGACATAAGGCATTACAACTTTATCCACAAAACTACCAAAACCTAATCGGAAATTACTTGTGATATTACTCATACTTTCAACAAGAAGTTGTCCCAAATCAGATAGTTTTTGTTTATCATCCTTCATGGAATTACTCAAATCCATAAGGTAATATAAATCTACAGGATAGTCTTCTGCTTGTGCATATTCAATTTTAATTTTTTGAACTTCATCTGAAAAATATAAAACAATATTATATTTTGAAACAGTAAATTATTATTTACTGTTATTATAAACAAATAAATTATAAAAAAAAAAAAAAAAATAACAAAAAAAACACTTGAAAGCGTTAAAATATTTATATTTCAAATCCAGAAATGTATACTTTAAAATTTAACTATTAAAAAGCTTAAAGGCTCTAAATAGTATTTGAAGATATATTATGAAATAAAATCAACATACTCATTCTAAGTTTTAAACTGATTTCTTGTGGATAAAGTTGCACAGCTTCTTGTTTGCTATTGAATGATGATTGACTATTGAATGATGATTGACTGTTAAATGATGTTTTACTTCCGCTTACTGCTTCAGTATGAAAACTTCCACTTGATGATTGTTGTCCACCTGTTTCCACAATGACACCATCTTCTCTTCCTCCTTCAATAGTATAACTTCCTTTCCATAGTTCTTTATGACGTATTTTAATATATTCATTGTCTGGATTAAATGTATAGTTGTCTGGACATTTTTCTGATATTTTCATGTTGACATGCGGAAGGAAGCATCGTTTGTAGTCAAAGTTCTATATAGCATAAACAATAATTATTTTAATATTCAAGTACTATAAACTACTATCAAAAAATAAAAATGATTCAAGAAACTCACTGGCATGGAACACCAAGCACAGCTTGGTGTTTGGATACAGTCATGGCACGTCTGTTTGCTGATACAAGCATTTGTCCCAGATGATTTTGACAGAGTCCTTACATCGGCCAGAGTGTTTGTCACCCATGTTATAATTAAAAACATTAAACTCCATTTCAACTTGCCAGTCATTCCTATAAACGAACATAATATTAATTACAAGTTTTTAAGTGTATGAAAAAAGATTTTTTTCATGGCTTTTAAAAGTAGCTACTAATTGGTATTAATTCTGTCACGAATTGATAATAAACTATTCATAACTTTGTGTATAATTGGATAAATATTGATAAAATGACATTATCTTTTGAAAAGAATAACAGAATTTCTTTTTCTTTATTAATTAAGTCTATTGTTTAATATTTTGATTATGCATATTATTAGGAAAATTATTAGTATACATTGTAACATTAGTCAAACTAAAAATTGTTTGTGTTAATAATTTATAGTATAAAGTGCACATATGAATTATATTAATTAAATAGTTTAGAAATAAAAATATAATGTTTAATGTTATACAAGTATTGGTGCACTATATAAAACTACTTGTCTAAATGTTTTCTAGAGCAAGTGATTAAGATTGTAAAACAAAAATTATTCTATAAAAAATATTTTAAAATAATGAGATGCAAATACTACGCAAAAGCTTTGAGAATGATAGCTAAGTATAACTCTTACTCATTGAGTTAATTCATGTAGCTGATTGATTAAGTGATATTGACAAAATAATAAATGAAGAGAATCAAGAGAACGTATTACCTTTTATTGCTTGTGTTAATGTTCATGCTGCTCATTGCTAAATAGAATTTTAAAGCTTTCATTTTTATTCTGAAATTGTTAGTCTTAAATAGTATGCTTTACAAGAATGTTCTGTATACCGATTACTCAGAGTATAATCTATGACAAACTTAAAGATTAAGTTGTTTAAAGAAAGTTACCGCTTATCGAACAGCATGTTAGAAACCAACTCTGTCAGCAGAGAGTAAATGGTTTTCCCAGTTAAATATATATAACTGAAGTTACAAAAATATAATTGTATTTTTAAGCTAAAAATACTGATGAACTGTTTTACATAAAACCATCTAAAAATTCAACTGTAATTCTATGAAACTGAGTGTATATTGAAATATATAGCAGTCTATAATTAATACACTGACTCAAACTTTCTTGGCAAGTTCCAGCTATTCTGGCTTTTCACTATTATAAATTTCACACGAGATGAATATGAAAAGATAATATGAGGAAGTTTGTATAATCCTCAAGACAAATAGAAATTATCAAATCTAAATAATATTTCAAAAAAAAAACTGGTTTGAAAAAAGAGTAGGAGTGTATCAAAATTTTAAAACAGTATTCTTCAGTAATCATAGGTAGTTTATGAATCACCTACTAAGTATTCTTATTCTATTATTTTCTTTTGAAGAATCATGACCTAAACTGAATGTTCACATCACATTTATATTTACAATTTGTATATACAACATAAAATCTAAATTTTAATTAGGAAATAAAATTAAATAATACAAAACTAATATTTATATACAATTATATACACCTGATTTTAAACTATTAATATTAGTAGAAGCTTCATCCAGTTTTTAATTTTCAAATATCCAATTTGAATTTA
Organism: Megastigmus stigmatizans; assembly: GCA_900490015.1. NCBI lineage: Eukaryota > Metazoa > Arthropoda > Insecta > Hymenoptera > Megastigmidae > Megastigmus > Megastigmus stigmatizans. The sequence goes on along the minus strand of UELV01010148.1, from coordinate 15,843 downwards.
AAACTTTAATTCTAATATTAGATTAAATTTTCATTTATTATAGAAATATAGTTTATAACTTCAAGCATAATGAATAGTTAATTTTAACTATGAAAAATACAATATATTGTTAATTGTTAAATGAAAAATTCTATTAGTTAGTAATAATTATTAGATAAATGAAGATACTTTTGTGAAATGGAGTAAAATATTTTATAAAAACATTAAATTGACTTTTGTTTCAATTATACTGTTCTATACATTTTATGTAGTAACTATACATATGTTTTAAAATAAATCAATTCAAAAATCAATTTGCTGATTAATTTTTCATATTTTATTATTGTAACTAATCAGCTCTGGAATGCAGATTTTAAAACATCAAAGTATTTTAATAATTTGAATTGTAAAAGTAAAAACTGTCGCTTTTTTCAAGTATTCAAATATAATCCACCCATGCAATCGACAAAAAAAATTCCGCACGATCAAACAGACTATAAAAAAACCAGGTCTCCCACGCTCCGAGTTACTCAATATATATAACATACAACAGACACCTCTTTCGAAACCCATGAAATTAAAAAAAAAGTTGAAATTAAGGAGCCTTCTGAAAAGTTCGAAGAAAATGAATCATACGTGACATTTTAAGAAACTTCATTTGGTTAAATGTTGTCATCGTTATATTTGCTCTTATGTGTCCGCGTAAGAACACAGAAACTATAAACGTCCATCAATAGCTAAAGCTCCAATCCTCTTGGCTTTTAAAGACCAAAGCATGCTCACAAGGAGAGAGACAGAGAAGGACAGACGCTGCACGCACTTATATATATACGAAAGACTGGAGAAAGAGAGAGAATTAAGAATAAGAAGGCACACACAGCACAAGAGACCCGCGAGATTATAAAAACAACCACAACAAGGGGAGGCGTCGGCGCTTACTTCCTGTTTTCTCCGTAATATCTCGTATAACACACTAAAATATCGACCCCTTCGGAATCGCTCGTCTCTTCCTTCCTTTTTTTCCTCTCTTCAATACTTTTCACGCAGCATCACACACGAGATCGTCGCGGAGCCGCGCGTATACCGTATACACACACCGCGCGAAAGAAACGGCAAGATCTCTCTCGGATCGCCATAAAAGGTAACCCACGCGCGGTTCGTAGAGGCTGAGGCACACACCAGTCTCCTCTCTCGACTCTCGAGACGAGAGAGAGAAAGAGAGAGAGATTCGAGAACTCAGAAACGGACACTGCGGCGGCGGGCGCGCGCGAGCCTATAACACACACACGATGAGGAATGAATGAACAAGAGTTTGGTCTGGAGCCCGAGCTGTCCGAGTGCGAGAGAGTGTCTGCGGGTCGTCCCCGTTCTCTGTATAAGTGTATACACTGTGTGTTGTGTGGTACTCGCGCGCGCGCCCGCCTTGCTGGTTATTATGGTGGGGAGCTTCAAGCGGGGGTGCTATATACATATGGATGTTTATTCGAGTATTATGATACCTCCGTCGAGTTAAATATAGGGCCGACCGGATGGTAAGGACGAGCCCTGCCTCGATTTTATGGGTGTTATTGAACTCTGAGTTGCTACGTTATGAAATTTTGCGCGCAAATGACTGATGTTTCATATAAGGGTTGATCATTAAACTATTGCTGTGCAAAACTAAAGTCTGCTGCATGATCTAAGATTCGTTCTTGAGACACAAGATAATTATTTGTTTTGATACATGCATGCAAGTAAAGAAACATTGCAGGCCGTATTGCTGTTGTCCTTAAAAGCTAATAATTAAGTATTTTGCATAAACAATGTTACTATTACATGTTTGACGTTGACAAGTATACATACATATTGCATATTGATTTCTGTCAGTCACTTCAAATCTTGCCACACCCTAGTTTGTACACGCGACCAACTGAAGAATATAATATACCCGAAAGAGACGATCGATATAAGTCTAGTCTAGAATATTGTATTGATACTAAGAGATAAATAAAAATCAATGATCTTTTCTATTTTTATGAATAAATGTATATTTAGTGAAGACAAGTAATTATTTTTAAACGAAATATAATTATATAGGATGTTCCAGTTAATTTAGTGTTTCTAGGTTACATACCTTTTATGTGGTAAAATGATATAGATATTTCCCCGCAACGAATTGATCAAACATTGTGTATTTGTTTACAGTTTTTAAAGTGATTTATTGCATGTGATTGCTTATGTGTTTATTATTCATTTTGAGTTTGAAAAGACAATGGATCAATCTTCATTAGCTAGTTCATTTTATGAAGCACCTGTTGAATATGACGAAAGTAAAACAAGGATACTTTATGAGCATATGAAAATGGTAAGGTTATGTTTATCCTTTTGAAATATATTAATTATTATTTACTGATACCGTTATTAGTATAATATCTTGTTTGAATCATTTTCAGAATTTTCGAGATATCCGGAAATTACTGAAAAATATGCAAAAAGATTTAATCGAGGTTCAAAAAGAAACTTCGATGACTGTTAAACTGATAGAGAAGATCGAATCTGTTGAAAAGAATTCGAAAAAAACTACACCTGAAAATACAGAAAATACAGAAAATCCAACAAATACTGAAAATAGTTAAAAATTTATATTTTTATAATATTTAGCATTATCTATGTAAAAGTATCAAAAGCTTGTTTGTATATCTGCATGCACAACTTTGTTAAAATTCGATTTACCGACACAGTTACCAACATACGAAAATTACATACCGCATGCCGATAAGGAACATTAATGCTTTATCATCAAACGATTTTCAAATATTTTTATAAATAAAGTATAATATAACGATATATAAGTATAGTGTTAATCTTATAATTTATTTATAATCGATTTCAAAATATTATATATCCCGTATCACATTGAAAAATATAATGATTATTTATGTGAAATTTCATTTGATAAGTTACAGTATAATAAAATTCTAGTCGTAATCATTTATAATGAAAAATCATTTATTTTTATTTTCTTCTTTAATATATTAAAAATGATTGAAATATGGTGAATCTAGTATTAATTATTTCTATTAAATACTAACAATATTTTATACAACAGAGGTCCAATTTGTTCTTGATAAAAGCATGAACAAATACTGTCTCTTAGTGTATCTACAAAAGGACTATGGTATCTAAATATTTTCGACTACACACAATACTATTATCCACTAATAGTACTACTATACTAATAGTACTACAAAATTGCTTCCTATTGTAAGTAAGCATTTGATTAAAAATAGATCGAGTTGAAATTTAGTTGCTTACGTGACGTCATAAGTGATGATATTGTTCACGTTGTGTATAAATAGAAAATGCATTCTAACTGATTAAGCTCTCTTTGAACTAGCTAATACGTATTGATCTATATTCATGGAAACAAAACAATTAGTATTTTATAATTTATAAAAGTGCTTCATTTCAGAATAATGTATATGCTGTGTTACAGTGATAGAAATGTGCAAAAGAAATTAAATATTCTATGCTACGAGTGCACGTATTCAGTTCGCCGAAATATTTCAGTTCCAATTTGGCATTATATTTTGAGACATCTAAAATTCAACCTCTCATGCATGCAAAATCCGGTTGAGGATTTGAGTTACAGCGTGCCTCCCTGGACGGCTAACAACGTCGTGTTTCCTCTCTCGCGGTCCTTAAACCATCGTAAGCTGGGACCGATTAATGGAAGCTGTCGATCGATTCAACTATATATATATGCGCAGTATCGGTAAATCTATATATACATACATACACACATGTATAAAGGCCGAACTGGGAGGGCTTGTAGTTGATTAGCGCACACAAGACCTGTAGTCCAAATAATTACGTGTTGTCCCTGTTTGCCGTTAACGAATCGAGCGTTAATTCAAATAATCAGCTGCCTCTTTTCGACCTCCGCCTCTGCGTCCCTTTATTCGCCTCGGCATCTAATTATCGCTCGCGGATGTATAGACTGACACCAATCTGCATTGTACATTTTTACGCCAATGCTACAGGGCGTGTTTACAAATGCGCGTACACGTGAAATGCGAAATCATTCGTCAGTGTATGGAATTTAAAAGCTGACTTTCTCGTCGGTTATGCTATATAGGCGAAAAAAAATTGCTTCCGTATCAGTAAAGTACGGAGTTCGAGATCTAGAGACGATGTTTTTTTATGCTGCTGTTGGCTTAAAAGAAAGAGAGCCGGTAACAAGTTTGACAAATGCTATCAACAGCTGATAAAACGCTTTATCGATCAAGAGGTAAAAATAAAGTTTCGGTTCAGTTTCGAGAATAAGCATTTAATGTTATTTATAAAACACTAGGTCCCGATTATTCAATGCTATTTTCAAATCATTAGGATAAGTAGTATTGATTTCTATTCGTCTCGAACAGACAACAAGTATAACTATTTCTGTCGTGTTTTTATTAATTAATGTTGAAAAACAGAGGAACGAATTACGTTTTACATTATATGAACAATATTGTTTTCTAGTAGTTCACTTTTACAATATTTACAAAAGTTTGCAGAGATTAAGCTTTTATTATTATACAACATAAAATATAATAAAGGCCCTACGGTAATCGGAACGTCTACTATACTTTAGATTCAATTATAATATTCATTTTATATATACGTTTTGAACTCGTACACGTTGTGTACGATAAATCATATGAATCACTAAGTTTTCTAATTAATTGGCTTGTAATAAAAATGAACATATTTAACTTTAAAGTAGTGCAGACAGTAGGTATAAATAGAAAAGTATTTATAGGCAAACAGCTTTTCTTAGGGAATACGATATAGGAGAACTTCCGAGGGTCAAGATCAGCCGACGTACGTACTCAACATAATAATATAATGTATATTTTTTTACGACGGTTTTAGATTTCATTGAAAGAAGCTGTTGCGTCACGTTTATATTTTTCTTCACAAATGTTTTTCTGTAATAAGCATGGCCTTAATTAAAATTATTTAAAAATTAACTTTATCAATATTTTATATTAAAGATTTTGCCTTACTGGGTAACTTTTTTAGGTGCGACCGGTGCACGGTAGTTTCTTATATTTTCGTCATCTCAAAAAGTGTCAAACTCCAAAAGTCACATATTTTAGCACAAACAAATTTCTATTATGATAAAAATTGATTTTGAGCAATTTTTTTTTAATGAGGATATATGTACATATCAAGTTAACCGATTTTCGCGATTGAGCCGAAACTTTGGGGAATAACTTATTATATTATAGAATAGAAACGATATTATTTTGGACTATATCCATTGAAAGGCTTCGAAATGGTACACCTTTTCAGAATGTCGAAAAATCGTTTTTTTATCTATAACTTGAAAAATAATTAATACATATATCTTGAAATATAGACGAAGTTCAAGATCTAAAAAAATACATCTTTTTCGTACAATAAACTTTTCTCTAAAACCAATTCCTTCCAAGATAACAGTGGAAAAACGATAAAAAACGCTTAAATTGGCTAAAAAAGACCGCTTTTTGGGCATTAACATAACAAAATATTAATTTCTCATAAAATTGTTAAATGTAAAAGTTGTAAAGCACAAACATCTAAATTTTTCTCTATTGAAGCATTAAGACCAAGGGGCGCGCGAGTCACTATATTTTATGGATGTATATTATTAACAGAAAATATTAGTGCCGATTTAAAAGTGTATGTGGATTGGAGTTATTTAAAGAATACGAGAATTTATACTGTATAATTAACAAATTTGCAATTTCATTTTACTGTGAATCAATATGCACGTATAGCGGACTTGTTTCATAAAATAATTTGTCATATCGCAAAATCGCGAATAAGTTATATCCACAATACCAATGGTTTTCGTAATAATCCGTCAATTTTGCGGTATGCGTTTAATTAGTTTTTAACGATGCATATAAGATGCGCTTTATTTTCAGAATATCTCCTGATTTAATAAGATTATCAATAATATAAATGGAATGATCATTGAATTCACAATTATTTCAGTAAGACATTCATCACTTTTATCAAAAGTTCGAATACAAATGTGCTTTTCGTACTCGTTAAATTAGTTATTTTTTTTTTTTATTTTTAATGAAAATGTACAGTATCTCTACAGATCACATAGGAAGCATTATAATATCGGCACAACATTCTTATACACCTGAAAAAATTGAATAATATGTATTTATAAAATCGAGAAAGAATCAATCTTCAAATTCACCGAGTTTCAGTATATACCGGTGAAGCAGTGCAGTGGCTCGCCCAAGGCAATTGAATTGCTTCGTTATAATTGTACTAATGAAAATTTCAACCACGTACAAAGCCTCTTTAATATAATAAGTTTCGGCTCAGGTATATATCCGCAGAGACGAGGGACGCTTTCAAGTACGACCAACACGCAGCGGCAGCAGCTCGCGCGTAGGCTAGGTAAACTCGAAGAAGCGAACTCGTTGTTCAAGCCCCATACATATACCGCTCGCAGTTTGTATAGACCCACACACGCGAGTCCACTGCAGCTGACAGGTAAATAATGCGTCGGCTAACTGCTCTTACTGTCCTTTTGCCTCTTCTCTCTCTCTCTCTCTCTCTCTCTCCCTCCGCGGTACACTCTTGCATCCCCTAAGTTATAATAGCGAGGACTGTGCGGAGGCAAATATCCGGTCGTCGCGAGAGTGCGTGTATGGTATATGGGATGGATGATAATTTTTATGTGTATAAAGCGACGGAAGAGTTGGACTGTGCTGCAGTGGAAGATTTTTGTTTTTCAATCCGTGATGCTTTTGATACTTCGACTTCTTTATAACCCGATGATCGAGTTGGAATTTACGATGGGGCGATAAATCTATGGCCGACTTTTCGCGTGGTTTTAGTAGTTATAAATTTATGGTGGTTGAGGATTGCCGTGATTTAGTATTCTTTTTTTATTCGAAACATCTACCCTTTTCTTCGATTTCTATTTTATATTAGGAAAGGTCAAAAGTGATGCAGAAAAGCGATATTTTGTTTTACTTTAGGAATTTTCATTAAATCAATGTGTTACATAATTTGAAAAAGTCTCGAAACAACATTTTACCATAAAACTTACTTTTTGCTGGTATTTTTTTATGATATAAAATGCCGCGTAGCAAGGGAATGTAGTGTAATGGCGAATATTCTCGAAAATATAGCTTTATGCTACGAATTTTCAACCTGGATATAAGTAGGAGATGTTGGTACACAGCATGAAAAATATAAATTTTGAAATTTGTAGACTCCTTGAAATGTATGTATATATAGAGGTCAAGTTAAAAAAGTTTGAGATTTGTTGAAATTTGTAAACTTTAACAGTATTTTTAAGCCCTACTCCCGTGGGGTCAAACTATGTTAAAAATTCGAATTGCTTTAAGGTTTACACGTGTACTCGGCCAAGTTTGAACAGCCAAACCGTCAACTTAGTTCTTCGTTAAATAAAATTATCCTCTACAATATGCAGTACTTATTACCAAGTTTTTACACGCACATCCGCACAGACAATATTTTCAAAATACACAACACAATTGTAACATGAACGTACGAGCTATACGCCGCGGAGCCATTTTCAAAATACCCAATGCGTCATATCTTATTCAAAGTATCGATACTTTTACGAGGAAGAAATTGAAGAAGCAGACAAGAAAATGACTCGTTTCCTCGTCGTTCATCCATTGTTTCATCAGAGGATCAAGTGAGCTTTTTGTTTTTCTATAGGATTTTTCTCCCTCATCTCCTCCTCGTGGAGCTCTACTCGCCTCCTCTCACTCGTCTCACTCTCTCCACCAAGTAAAAGGAAGAACTAGCGGCGAGAGTAGTCTAAGCATCGATTCGAGCTTTACATAAGGACTATACTTAAGCCGATGGGAGATTTCCTGAGCCCGAGTGCAAATGGAGTTTTTATTATGAATGAGAAATCCACAATGTTATATGGTGATCGATTTGATGCAGAAATTTTCTTGTATTTACAGCGCACGCGGAATATCTATCCCACTGCGGGCAAGCTAAATATTTTTCGATATCTTTACGACGCGCGGAATCGATGTTATTATTGTAAAACAGTTTTTTTTTTCTTGTTTAATAATAAACCGTGTTACTTTAGGATCAAGTTGTCATGACCCGAACCAAGCATATAAATAATGTTTTACATTTTACGCGAACATTACATGTATTTGCACTTGTGCGTAATAATTCGTTGAACTGAAAATATGTGAATATTACAGTTTTTAAATTTGAATATATAAAAATAAATATTCGGTTCATTTAATACTTGCGAAATGTATATGCATTGGACACTGCTTCGTTTGACGTGAAATAAAAACTGCAACGTGGGCAATTTTGGAAATTATTGGAATTTTTCATCAAAATATATATATTTAAAAAGTACGAAAAGAGACGTCTCTTCATTGATATCAAAAGAGCTGCAAGAGTGTTTCATTCTGCATAAGTAGTATCAACAAAACTCTAAAATATGAGTACAGTACATTTCAAAGTATACCTGGAAATTACTCATTAAAATACATAGCTGGAGAGATGAATTTCCATCGGAAACTGGTATTATTAACATTTTATTAACTTTGTAAACTTCAACTGCCAGCTAAGAATCTTAATATAAACGAAAATTGTAGAATGCACAGTGAAAAGATAACCTGGAAGCATAAATAAAACAGTCAAGACAATATCCTATCTCCACATTTGCCAATATTTCTAGTAATGAATCGTCCTCTTCAATCGCCAATTCAGTCCAACGTCGCATCGGAAAAACAAAATTCGAGCAACTCGTTTGGTAAATATATCAAGCTTATTTTAGTTAACGCTGCAGCTGGCACATGCATATATTCCATCTTTCTCTCGCTTCTCTTCCCCCCCTTTTTTTTCTTCCTTTTTATCGAATTTCTCCGACCCAAGCGCTGCACTTACGAAATGCAGCACTTTCGCCTATTCCTCGTTGCTCGATTCAATTATGCTCGAGCAAATTACATTCTTCTTAGGTATTTCTTAGACGTTAGCCGTATCGGAAATGATAGAAAGCGGATAATTTAACTTTAATAAACATTCGTTAATGAAAATTGGGGAACGTTGTAAATCTATAAGTCAGGGGAATGAAAGGCGATGCAAACAAATTCAGAAACGCGTTAGATCCAGTTTTGAACGAAATGCCGATTTAATTCGTGGATAATGAAAAAAATTAATTAAAGAGATAATGCGATTTTTACCATTATACCCAGTTCAGAATTTAATTAATAATCCATATAGATATCACTGGCAATCACGTTCGTAAAATGAAGTACTTTGCACTTTTGAACGTTAATTTTTTTTTATCATCCATTCATTTTAAATTAAATTCCAATCTGTTTTCGTGCAATTACGTCTGTTTCAAAAGACCTATTAAAGGTGCTTAAAGAGTCGCAGTCATTTTATTCCAAGAATTATCTTGATCGTGATATCGTCTCTTTACACCAAACGTAAACGGTAAAAATGTTTAGCGCACAAGCGACGACTAATTTTCCTGCAATAAAAAAAAATCCAGCTGCTCGGTTTAAAAATAAAACAGCGTAACCCAAATCTCCGTTTATCATATTCCATTCTTTCCACGTTCCACGTGCTCCCACGTACGCGTGGCAAACCGTTTTGCGTACACGCAGTTTAGCGATTGTCTGTCCTCCCGATAACAACCGCTGTTCCACGTTGTATCCGCGTACCCTAAAACAATCTGTTCTAGTTCCTGTGTATAACGTCAACGCGGGAGCCTCGGTTGAAAAGCTGACCGTAATATGGCCTTGTCGACGTTTCGATTGAACGACCGCTTGGCCAAGGGCTTTAAATGTTGTATACCTAGTCAAAGTATATATTCGAGAGGGGGTGGGGGGAGCTTATGCATCGAAGCTCGCACATACGAGCTTTGTTCAATTTCACGTCTTTTTTTCCGGGTGGAAAACTGCTGTCAACCAAATAAAATGCAGATGCTTTTTTTTTGTATAAGCTATAGAAAATCTGGACGTTTGGGAATACCTTTTTTTTCTCGCGTTCACGCATTCACGCGCGAGCCAAAAAATATATTTTTGCTTTTCTTTTCTGGTGTTTGGTGATTTGCTGGAAAGGCAAATCGGTTATTTAAATGGAGGTGTTATTTCAATGGAGATAATACGATGTATCTATTCTTAAGTGTTGTAAATAAGATCTGTTATAATATTATATATTATTTCACAACGTTTTAATGTTATTTTTTTGTACATTAAATTTGATTGATCAAAATATTTAATGATTTACATAAGAATACTATTTAGCAATTTCTATGATTTCGTTTCAAAACAAAACGGTTAATTCGTTTTAAGGCGTGAATCCAAGTTTATCTATTTTTTGCACGTTCTTGAGGTTTTCTAAGCTGCGTCATGAAACTGAATAAATTCATTGAGATTTCAGATTTGAGATTTTGTTATATTCCATGTACTTTTATTTTCATTTACCTGTATATGTATGAATTTATTCTATAATAACTAAATAGAAATTGTTCTTTTTTAATTTCCAACGTCTACGCAATTATCAATGTCTCAAAATAGATCCACATTTCTACGAAAAGCAAAAACGAAACGGCTGATGTAAAATATTTTGACCTATTATACTTGCGATAATTGTATTTAACGTCTATAAAAAAGGCACACCGAAATAACTTCATAATTACCACCATAAGTATTTAATCCTCCAATTCAACATTTGCATTATCAGCACGGAAGAGTGAGTAAAAATAACAAATATCCCAAACCCTCCACAATCGAAGCATTACTTTCATTCCGTCCCGCATTATACCAAAAGAATAACGCAAAATATGAAAAAAAAAAACATTTGTCCCACTCGAGAGCGATACAAAAATATTTATGAAAAAAAAAAGAGACTAAATTCTCGATCGGCTGTAACACGCGTGTCCATCGATTATTTATTTATTTCCATTGTCGCGAAATAATCTCGCGAAGCACTCGTACTCTCGCGGAGGGGGCATCAACTCGAACGAGAAAAAAAAGAATAACACAGCCCAGAGATGGACAAAGCGATATTAAAGGTTTTAACGTGCTCGCGATATTTCTGGATGACGTTATCGG
>UELV01010145.1:3658-14123 GCA_900490015.1 Megastigmus stigmatizans | reverse complement strand
AACTTGAAGCCATTGTACTATTTTATTTATTGTACTTATTATGATGTAAACAAATAAAATTGAATAATTTCATACAATTGCGTGTAATTCAATATTTTATTTATATTTTTTATTTTTATTTGTTTCAGGTGAGTTCAATATGATTCATAACAATAATATATGCATTCAGTATCAAAACATCATATTCGTAAGTATTAACATTAAGTAAAAGCATTGATCCTTTTACGTAAGTAATATAAATAACAATGGAATTATTATTATGATAGCACTAATATTTAAATGAAGTATTAGTAATTGCAATGTTCCATTCCATTTTTATTGGCAATATGTTTTATCATTTCATTTCGTAATAGCAGAGAACGTAATGTTTATATTCAATACCATAACAGATTTTTCATCAAATATTATTCATGAAAGTGTATGAATTTTAACTGTTGTAAATTTACAGAACTTCAGTTAACAGTAATGAAAGAATAAAATTTTCTTTGTACAATTCATTTTCGGAAAATAAAGTAAAAAATACAGAGTACGATGGTGAGATTTTATTTTTTCATCGCCGCAAATAAAGTGAAAGTGGATACGGTAAAGAAAGTAAACTCTGCTAAGTAATTAGTCAGTTTGATGTTTTTATTAAATAAGATCACTAAATTTTAACTCTGCAGCAAAAGGGATTAGTTTACCGCTACGACGTAAAGCGAGATTTCGCTCTTGCAAAGTCCAAATGCGATTAGCATTTAAATGAGAGAGTCTCTTTTGACTGTTTCAGTCTTGAAAATACAGTTTTTACTTACCTGCAGTATACTACTATATTACTGAATATGATATATGTATGCTTTATGTTAGAAGAATATTACAATAATTCTTTTATGATTACCCAAATGATTATTGAAAAAGCGAATAGAAGCTCTTGTCTGATGCTATGCACTTAAACATGTAACATCTAAATTACATGCCAAAAGTGTACTATTGATCTTGGACGTAAATTATTCCCGAAATAAAGACTTTATTTAAGGATAAAAAGACTTATTTTATCAAAAGACCCTAAAGATTAGAAACAATAGACTAGCAAACATATAAATCTTCAGAGAGCCAGAAAAATTCTAATCAAAATTAAAGCATGTGTTGAATGATATATTTGCCGAACTGTCCCCTTTTCATTCAAGATTTGAAATTATATAACATCGAAATTAATAAACCAGTTTAGTAAAACTTCTCGAGGAATTATTCAATATCCTCACAGATTTTAAAAAGCTTTTCACTGCAGTTGAAATTTTTATCTATCGATCTTACAGCTTTGATTTTCTTATCAAGGTTTGATGAACATTTTACTGAGACTTAAAATCAATCCTTTTTTAATGATTTTTATTACCTTATAAGACCTCCAACTTTACGTGATTCGTTACTAATTTTTACAACAATCGATTGGATATTTGCTGCTCTGGTGTGGTAATGAAGCTAAAAATAGATCCGAATTTCGGAAAAACGGTATATAGTTTTCAGAAATCAAAACTTGCTATTTTTTTATATATTCGTCGTTAAACCAATTAGTGCTACACTTTTACACAGTTTGATCAATTTCGTACTCTTTTTATTCCAGTTTATACGTTGTTGATGATCATTAGTTTAACAACACATGTGCGCGTGACGTGCTTGGGAAATATTTTGTGCATGTGTGATTACATGCATGAAATTGACCTATTTAAGCCGCGCACATACATATACTGAGACAGAGATAGTCGAGCAATGAGTTAATTTAAAATGTTTAAATGCGTCATGTATGATTTAAAATTTTAAAGCTTTATATTTGCCATTTTATGCGGCATAACGCTTATATTAGCACACCCATATGCTCATGCAAAACTAGTTTCCACTCGCTGTAGAAAAGAAAAAGAAGAAACTTACTTTATGTGCTCTAGGCATTAAACTACCTTAACGAAACTTACCTTTAACTTGCATGAAATTGCAGGTATTCCGTATAAACATTGGTACTTAAAAGTTTCATCAATTAAAATAACGAGTATTTAAGGATCAGACAGACGTTGTTTGTATTTCGATTTACTTTATTAACATACCTCGAGAATCAATTTCTCCTCTAATCTTTTAATTCTACGTTTCTATAGTTGTTAAGTGCTTCTTCCTTTCATACTTCTCTCAAAAAGTTTCTCAAATATGTTTTCTCTTTTACATTTTTGATATGCAAAGAACGAACATTAATAAAACATGGTTGGCCTTTCAGTGTCTGACTAATCCAACATCATCCGCATCAATAGAAAACTTATTAACATTTTGATAATTTCCATCGTACACGAGTGGATCTTTTATTAAGCTGACTGTGTGTGTAATCACTCAAATATTAATACAATACGTGTACTTATTCATTGTACACATATTCCGATGCGTAATCTACTTACGCTTGAGCGCTTGCTAAGTACTATGAATTTTGAATTTGTACCATAAATACACGCATGACCAGACGCTTTATTGTCCATTGGCAGATATGGACTTTAAAGCCTTTTCTTAAATACCAGTGACTTGTATTCATAATTTTTTCAAGAAATAGCTTTGTATCCTTGTAACAAAAAATAGTCTAACACTGGACTGGCAAAAATCTGGCGAAAGGGTGTATGATTTTCACCACTGAGATAAATTTTTTCTCAGAATAGAGTTCAAAAAGAAGTCATGGCAGTATACCTTTCAACAATGGCACTTGGCTAATATTAGAAAAACTAACAATTAAAAACAGGAAAACGTCATTGCATCTTGAAAGAAGCTATTTAAAATAAATGATTCCTTAAAGAACCCTATAATAATAACCACGACGCAACAAAGGCGCAATGCTATTGTCTTAAAAACTTAACTTTTATTATCTTATAGTAGGTTTGGCTTAGTAAGCAAAGCTCGACTTTAACCAGGCTTTATCCAGACTTGATCCATACTTGAGCCAGATTTAGTCCAGCCTTCAGACAGACTATTGTTTCCAAACTTTTACTAGATTTCCATTAAAGTAATTTTTTTATACGAGTATGAAGAACGTCTATAGAAATATTTGAATGTCAGTGGCACCTTTTCGCACCGAAAACAAAGTGTTTCAAGACCCAAGAGCCCGAATAAAATGCAAATAAGCAATCCGTCGCAAACGCGCGCAGCATTCCTCGTAAAGGGAGGTAAGTATACTCGGCAATGCATGTTCTGAGAAATCTACTCGAGTGTGCAGCTTCTTTTTCCACGTGTTATATCCAGTTTTTCTTCCCCGTGCACTGCACGCGTCAAGAGCAAAAACAGCCTCGGCTAATTAGAATGCTTTACCTCCATGCATCGCACGCTAAAAAGTCATTACAAATTATTTTAATTTTTACGCCCAAGAAGCAACGAAGAGCAGATTAAATTCACCTCTCTCTCTCTCCCCCCGTTGACTGCAGCGACTTGCGCTCGCGAGAGCGAACAAAGCCCTCTGTGCTACATCCCTTGTTTGCGCGCGTGCATTTCCCAAAGTTTGCCGCTTCACAGTGTTGATTAATTGATCGCCTGGAACCCCCTGCATATACATATCAGCTCTCCCTTGTTCTTCCCCGCGAAAAAAAAGCTCGTATAGATTTTGCAAAATAGACATTGCACATAAAAGCAGTGCGCGCAGGTTTCCGCGGGCAGATGGCAAGCCGGGGTAGTTGTATTATATATAACAGCCTGTATGCAGCAGAAAGAGGAAAAAGAATATAAGCTGCCGACGCACCGGCTGACGGTCAGGCAAACGCTCGGAGCCGGTCGTCACTTGACGTCACACTCCCACTCTCGCGCGGTACTCGTCCTCGCTGACTGCGCGAGCCCCCACTACTCCAAGTGTAAGAGAAGGAGAGAGGGTATTATACGCGACGTCGACGTCCCGGGGAAGAGCGGAGAGGACGGTACTACTGCAGCTCGTCTCTCTCTCCCTCTCTCTCTCTCTCACTTACCCGGCTACTCGGCTTTCGCGTATAATATCAAAGCGCGCGTGTGGTAGTGGTGGCGGAGCGCGGACTGTCTCTCTCTCTATCTCTCCGTCTCGCACAGAGAGAGAGAGAGAGTGAGAGAGAGAGGAGGAGGAGGCGCGCGTGCACAACTGGCGGCGTGTCGGCCCGAGCGACACACTACTTCTCAGTAGGATTTCGAGCGCCGTCCGTGCTGGCACGCGCGACTCATATCCCACCCGGTACCTTTCTCTCTCTTTCTCTGTTTCTCTATCTCTCTTCCTCGCGCGCCGTGCGCTCTCTTTACAGGCGCCGGACTATATCGTGTGTGCCTGTGTGTACATGTGTGTGTTACGTACAAATATATATATATATCCATCGCTCACCTATACACATAGCGTAGAGACGACAGTGTGTGTAATAAAGCTCGCGCCGCGCAGTACGTACACCTTATACTTATACATATATATCTACGCCTAGCTTGTCTTATTAGCTCTCTGCAGTCTCGCAGTCCTTTTTTTTCCTCCTCTTTCTCTGTAACATCTTATACACTTTTTCTCTCTTTCATTCTTGTACTGCTTTGTGTGTGTGTGTCTGCATGCTTGGGGGAGCAAGTGCACGAAATTTTTTTCTCCCCGCATCGAGAGGGCGCGAGATATGTTTTTTGGAGGAGCCGAGAGCGCGTGCGAGATTATTTATAGCGAGCTAAAGCTTATATACTGTTGTCAACTCTGCCAGGCCAGTCAAGTTTTGGATCAACACCAGTTTTTTTTTCTTTTCTTCTCTTTTTCAATCCGAGCTTCCTTGTTCTCCGCGGTTATTATACAAGGGTGAAATCGCGGTGGTCTCGTCGTAACTGTAATATGTTACTCAATGATCGAAAATTTGTGTCGCGCGAGTTTTGTTGGACTGTGGTGCAGCAGCGACGAATCCTAAGCGGCATATTGTACTATTTGTAAATTTAGGTTACGACTCGCGGCGCGCGCGCGCACGGCGAAATTGAAGCGGCGCAAAACGGATATACTTCGCAGTATCACTAATTGACTCTTCAGTGTGTGTGTGTGTGTGTGCGTGTAGAAGGCATAAAGTCATAGGCGCGCGTGTGCATTTGATTAAGTTTTGATCGACGATAAAATCGATCCTCCTAAGCGTGCAGCTGGTCCGAATTTTGTGTACCAGGTGCTTCGAGTGCAACGATGTGTATGTGTATACATACAGATATATATATAGATAGGATATGCGGGACCCAGTCATCGTCGCGATCGCACTGCGAAAACGGCTGGTCATTGTCGTTAATCATCAAGGCTCGCGGGACCGATAATAATTTTTAATCTGGAAAAACTCAACGATGTGTGGTGCTGCTGCTGCTCCCGATCGATGCTTTTCGTCAAAGAATGGCGAAAATTCGAACGGTGTCATTGGGACGGCATTATTTATAGGGATGAAAAGTGCGACTGCAGTTTTTAAATACATATTATATGCGAGAGAAAGAAAGATTTGTTTTCCGTGGTTCTCGAGTGTCCAGTTTTGTTTGTTGTTTTGAACGCGTGTATGTGCGCTGGTCGTCGCGTGGATAACGAGCCAAGTGGGTAAACAATTCACTATATATGTGGAAACTAAGATAGCGCATAGGTGAACGCGTCGTAAATACGCGTGGCGCGACGATATATACATAAAAATAGAATCACCAGCGCGACGAATAAATGAAATGCCACTGCGTGTGCATATTCATTTCTCGGTCGGAATTTGTATTCACATTTCGCCAGTTGTCCTTATGATACACCAGTAAATAGTATTCAATTAAAACGTAATTTGTAATGAAAGAAAAGTTACTTTCTACTTAGTCAAAAATAAGTCTGTCTAGAAAAGCTTAATTTTGACATCATAAAAATGACTTTTGACTCGTTGACAAAACGGTGACAAATAATAAGATGAGGAATCCAACTGCCACTAATCTATTGGTTATTGATCTGCTAAACTTGAATTGTCACTTGTTTTTTATAACAGCTGATTGGTAATATTACAGAATGCATAAAAATAATTTACAAATTAGTCTGGCACTAAACCGGAAAGAGTCTGTCAAAAATAATCTGCCAAAAGTCTGGTCTACGTCTGGAATTCTGGTTTCGACTACTGCGTTATACTTTTACTCAGGCTTTAGTCCAAAAGAAGATACTATAAAGCAAACATTAATATTTATGCCACTGTTGATCAAAAATTTAACATAAGTAATGATGGAATCACCTTTAAAAGTGTGCGAACCTTACGTTAAAATCAAATATCTAATAAAATTATTTTTGAATATAGATTAACAACGATATGTTAAAAATGCGATCCTTAGTTTTTAAGTCAACTCGGACTCAGTTTAAACCAAACATGAATGTAGACTTTAGTTAGACTTTATCTAGACTTCATCTAGACTTCTTTCACACTTCTTCCAGACTTTGTCCAGTCTTTTATCTACTAAATTGCAATTATACATATTTGGAACAGAAATGGAGTAAGCATTGATAAATGCTTTTAGAGCCAAATTCAAAAACTTTTCCACAAGGACTAAGTGCACAGCATTAAAAATTGCCGCCGCGCTAAACGCTCCTCTGATCCAATGCAACAAACTTTTCTTAGTGTACACAGGCAGAGCAGTTGAAAAGGTTCCGAAGAAAGCGAAGTATACATATATAAACCCCAATGCGGATTTCTTTTATTATCGCGCATTAAGTTAGCGCAAGCGCAATCAATCTGCGTTATAACCGTTTGCGCGCGCGAGCGGCCTTCCTTCTTCTTCTTCTTCTTCTTCTTCTTCTTTGATGCCTACTGCTGCTACTCCCGCCTGACCTCAAATGTTCTTTTTCTCCTTTTCTTTCCCTTACCTCTCCGTTCGATCTTACACCCTTTTAAGTAGTCCCCTGCTCGCCTTTTTTCTCTCCCCGAGTCCCGAGTCGCCTTTAATTTGCCCTATTTACTTGCTCGGCGGGATCCTCTCTGTCGCACAGAAAGAGAGGGATATATATATATATATATAGAGAGAGAGAGAGAGAGAATGTAGCCGAAGGGAAGTGCGATTCATTCCGGTGCGGCTGTCGATGGCTCGTCGTCTGAAATTTTTCTCCTCCGCTTTTTCTCCTCTATCCCTGTCTATATAGACAGAGAGAGAGAGAGACCCTCGTGCCTCCTCCTCCCTTGGTTTCTGCGCTCTCTTTTGACGTCGCCGCGCGACAGACACTGTCTCTCCACTCCATATTCCCCTGGGCACGTGGGTGACGAGCTGCTTGACTTTTGCTCGTCGCTCGCCTCGACGCCTGTGTATAACGCGACGTGTATATATGAAGCTAAGCTGCGCTGCTCTGCGCGTTTGGGGGATATCACGACTTTGTCCGAGTAGATGATGGGCGGATCGAGTGGCGTGCTGCCGATTGATGATTAGGTAAATGTGTGCAGTGCTGCGCTTGCGGGCGACGAGTGCTTTCATTTGATAACTGCGAAATCTTTGAGTAGTGATTTAGTGCTCGATCGTCGCTTCGTTATGATGTTGATAGTTGGTAATATTCAGACTTTGAATATATGAAATTAAAGTAGAACTGATCGTCACGGATTGCAGAGTTTTTTAGTGAAATAGAACAGAAAATTTGCTTACAGATTACACACGAGCAAAAGGCAGGAATTACAAAGTGAAGATAACGTTATTCATTTCTTGCCGTTTTCTCTTTATCGAATTTAGCAATTTTCTCATTAAAATGCACGTAATTATTCAGCGTCACTTTTAAGAATAACTTTGCAATACATATAACTAAAATATTGTATATCCATTACAAGGAATTTCTCGAGTACGAATCCTTTAGGATCTTTTTGTAGAAATCCCCACAATTCGGAACACCGACGAAACTTATTGGTCGATTGTTTTACCCTTGTCCTGATTGGTTAGATACTTATTCGATGAGTATAAAGAAGAACGAGGAGGAAATATCGATCATTGCTGGACGTTGGAATTTCCCGATTGCAAGAATTTCACAAAAACAATCTGCAAAACCTACTGAAGAGATTTGTAATATTCAAACCCATTTATTAATTGAGGAACATTAATTAAATAAGTGCAGATAATGTTATTTTAAAACTCGTTCAACCTTTAATTTAATGAGCAAAAAATATACCGTTAAATTATTAAGTCATAATGAAATCGTATAAAACCCGATAATATTCAGTGCTTCCAATTTATTGACGACTATTGATGAACATTTAATGAGTGGGTATAGGATTGAATACATTATAAAAAATTAACGGCTATTGATTGCATTCAAATTAGGAAATTTATAGCCGCATTTCATTTTTGCATTTGTTCGTATATTTTTAATTTCCGTCTGTTCTTAATTGTATAGCCACTGTTATCTCTTTCGAAATGTTGCGAAAAACTACATTGCTTGTTCGTATCACAACTGAAAAACTTGAAATTTTATTTACCATTCGTGTTTTAAGAATTGGAAATGTTCAACCTCGATCCTTTTTTTATTAATGCCAAAAATGGCAAAAACCAGATGCAAAATATTAATTCTGGACCAATTTTTCAGTAATCCGAAATAATATGTATTCTTTAAACACCATTAATTTGCCATTCAAATACCTACTTTATTTTAAAATAAAAATCAAGAGATCTACCAAGTACATTTTCCTTTATTTTCTTTTATTCTTTGTCGTAAATTAAGTGAGTTTATGTACACCAGGACGTTTGCTCGCGCACATTGCTTTTTTTTCGTGCACTTTTATGAAATATTAATGAAGAATTTCTTTTGACTTTTTCATCTCAAAATTTAACATTCTAATAATCTGAATCTGTTTCGTACATCTAAAATTTGCTTATAAAATAAATCGTACACATTTTATTTATGAATGCTTTATTCTTGTGGTTGAAATCGCGATTCTTTAGATAATAAAAAATGAATTCTAAAATTGTTTACTTATTAAAACTGTATATAAACTTTGTGCATATGAAATTCCTTTTCTGTATATTTTTTATTGAACCGCATTGATAAAGTCTAAAATATTCAGTCCTATAAAACAGACAAACTTTCGTGTTTTGGGAATAATTTTCAGGAAATGTTTACCTATTCGTTCACATACAATTTATCAATATGTAAAAAGTATTTTAATATTAATAAGCTTTATTTATCGTTCCGCTAAACTTTATACAATTTTAATCGCATCATCTATATAAGCGATATCGTACACGTCTTATTTAATTTCGTACGTGAGATAATAATAATAATAAGTCGCTAAGTACTTTCGTTCCTTAAAAAGATATTACATCAACTCGAAGACAAACACTGTTAACATTGTTTTTCGCGTTCATATTTTTAAATACCGCATCAAAACATTTTTTCGTACAGTGCCAAATAAAAACTGATTTTCAACTTTGCGCCAGATTTCAGTTTAATGCGAGGTGCAAAATTTTAAAGATTTTAAAATCTTTTGAACAAATAACAGAACAAGAAATATGATTTTTAGGGTATAGGTATCCGCTCCAGAAGCCCTAAACCCCTCGAAATATCTCGGTTTTACGAGTGTGTGTGTCTATAGTCCTAGATTTGTGCTGCTGCTGCTGATCATTGTCCTGGAAAAACATCATTCTGCATGAAAACATATTCAAATCGTGAGCCGAATACATTTTTGGAGAGAATGGAATATCCAATATGCTTTCAATATAATAGTCTTACTACTCGGGGGCGTTACAACGCAAGGATCGCTCAACTGGTTTCCCCGTGTTGTAACCCAGCTCTCGATATACTACAAAGTACCTCAATTTAGAATCTATATCAAACGTCGGAACATTACACTTTTGCCAAGATCAGCGCAAACAACTCAATTTGTATCACAGTGGATTTTCGTCTCTTTGAATTTCCACAAGCAGCGTGTGCAACAAAGCCGATAAGAAGCGGTCCAAAAACATATTTTTGTTTACCTGGCCTCGCTGCATCCAGGTATATATATAGGTAGAGAACCCGCTGAAAACTCGGCGTCTCCCACGCGCGGCTCACCAAAGCTTCGAATTTCGTTATCTCGCCGAGAGTCCGCCTCTCCGCGCGCACATAACTCGCAAACATCGGTCGCACGTGTCCGCGCTACTCCTCGCTTATACAAGATGACGTAATATTCACGAATATATACGTCGAACCTTTTTCTCGACCATCTCCCACCTCGCGCTTATACCATTACATATAACCGTCGATTGCCGCGAAAAACACGTGGCAGATGCGTAGTTCGCAATGGCTGCACGTACAACATATATATCTCGGCTCGCGCGTACAGCTCCAGAGACGCGCAATTAGAAGTGACCCTATTAAGCGCGATCGACCTTGGAAAATCGAGCCGCTGCCGCTGCTAAGTACGCGAGAAAAGCTGTGCGATGTGACGCGTGAAAGAGGTTTTTTTTTTCGTTTTTTTTTCGGAGCGATTGATTCTGTTCCTTCGAGTTATGAATAATTACGTCTTGCTTAATTAGGCGCTCGAGAGATTGTAGATAAGGGCATGGG
>UELV01010108.1:5237-41641 GCA_900490015.1 Megastigmus stigmatizans | reverse complement strand
GAGAGAGAGAGAGAGAGAGAGAAGGGGGGGCGAGAACTATAGAAAGCACCGCGGCAAGTGGATTCAGTTCGATTGGCAGCCAATAAAGCTTACTCGCTCGCTCGCGAGGAGGAGGATCGAGACTCTTCGCAGCGCAGCGAAATTCGTGAGCCGAGCGCTCGGGAATCCCGAGGAGCTCGCCCCGAGACTCTTGCGCGTGAATCAGAACGGCTCTCGGCGAATACGGCCCCACACACAACAGCCTCTCTCTCTCTCTCTCTCTCTCTCTCTCTCTCTCTCCCTCTCTCTCTGCGTCGAACGGAATGATTTCGGTAATGGAGCCAGAGACCTCGAAATACGTTGCTCCGACGTCGTAATGATCGGGGCAATTGGAAGGACCAGTAGCATCTACTTCGGAAACGAGACGATATCTGCAGGAGAGCTGCTAGAGGAAGAGAGAGAGAGAGAGAGAGAGAGAGAGAGAGAGAGAGAGAGAGAGAGAGAGAGAGCGAGAGAAGAGCGGTTAGTCAAGCGCGCGAGCAACACGACGCGCCGATTGCCAAGCGAGTTTGAGCGTGTCATTAAACCTGAGAGCTGGAGATTAAAGCTTCCTACTCTCTACCTCGTCCTCCAGTGCGGCGCGTCTCTCCCTCTCCCTCTCTCTCTCTCTCTCTCTCTCTCCCTCTCTCTCTGTATACGGTAACTTCATCCTGAACGTCCCCCTTTCCCCGTTCGCTTCCTAGCTGTCCCTATGCGTATACCTATATATTGCTTCGCTCGCAGGCACACGTGTACACGCTGATTGGCTCTTGCGTACTTCTCAAATCCTGGATTTCGAGAGAGATAGAGAGAGGGCGCGAGACTGAGATTGAGGATAGTCGCGATAGGTGTGTGTATGTGTTTGCATGAATGAAGAGTTTATTGTTGGGATTTTGCCAGACTCTGTTAGCAACATTTTTCAGGCAGGTTTTTCTACGGTATTCATTTTACACTTCGTGCTATCTTTCGGGTGAAAAAAAATACTTCATTTAGAGATTGATGTAGCTGTTATCTTTAGAATGATTCAATAAAAAGTTGATGTAGATCTCTTGCTGCAATTTATTTCATATTTCATCCATTTTTAAATTACGCATATCTTGCTGATCTTTTCGAATTCAAAGGTAGAGCTAGATAAAAAAATTTAGCCCAGGATATTCCTCGTATGTTAGTCAGAAAGGGTTTTTGAAAAAATAAAAATTCTGTATCTAGATTCAGTACTTCATATCCGAAAACAGAAGTATATCTATTATACTTTCGACACAAAGGTTACAATGTAAAAACAACACGAAAGTAGTATAAACATACGTATGTAGTGACAAAATCTATGTTTGATTAAATTATAAAATAGTGTGAATCTTTAAAATCAATACGAGTAAAATGTGTAATGCGAAAAAATAAAGTCTTAAATGATTTATCATCGAAAAAGCTGAAAATAGAATTTAATCAACAAAAGACTCCGCAATTAGGCGAATCCTCAAAAGTACTTCAGAAAACTTTATCTAATCTCTTTCCACAAGTAGAGTATACTTATATCCAGACACGTACACCCCATAATATTCTATTAAATTCAATAGGGAACGGAAATCATAGTCCTTGAGAGAGAGAGAGAGAGAGAGAGGGGGGGGGGGGGAGAAGGCAAACTCGCCACTCAATAAGTACGCTCATAATCCAGAGTCTGGCTGTGAATTAGCTGCTTTGGCCCCGACGACAAACGTTTCATTCGTATGTGTCACGCGCCGCGTTTCGCTGCTCATAGGAAATACACGCCGAGCCGCGCTCTGGAGTTCCACAATGTACCCTATATATGCGCACTACACACACAGAGCTTTTGGATTTTGCCCCATTCCCCCTCCCACCATTCTTTCCGTCACAGAGAGCGAGAGAGAGACTCGAGACTTGGAAATCTCAAAGACCGCCACCTGCCAATTTCACGTTTCCGGGTATAAACGTGCCGCGACTCGGCTACGGTTCTTTGAGCTCTTATCACGTACCTCGATATGCTTTTCTTGTTTACTTAGAGTCTTGCCGACTGTACGTTGCGTTTCGGGCTGTGGAGCTGAAGAAGTGATACAGCTATTGGGTTAGGCTTTTTCATCGAGATGTTCGGCCTTTGTGCCAATGGAGTCGTATGTTGGAATGGCGTGTAAATCGTTAGCTTGCTTGTTATTATATATGTATAAGTAACAGCTATTTTAATTATCGATAGCAAATATCAAAATCCGTTGTAGCATCGAGAATTCTATCGTGTTTCGTCGTGTTTATTCGAATTTTATAATAACCAATTAAAATGAGTGAAATGCTGTAATATCAAATGGAACGAGATTTATTCATTTTATAGAGGAATGTAAAATATTACATTTTCCTTTCGAAAGAAAACCGAGTGCGTAAGAAACAGGTAGCGGATAAAAAAAACCATTCTCCGTCCAAATAATTAAATTTACAAAGACCTTTGCTTCCTCTCTCAAAGCGAAAAACGACGAGGAACGAAAATACCCGCCTACTTTCTTCCTTTTCATTAATAAGATCTTCCCCGTCTCGTGTACCCGCACCGTATAGCTATGGAAGTCAAACGCTTATCGGGTTGAGTTCGCGAAAAAATTGATTTCTCCCGAAGCGGAGTTCCGCCATCGTCGACGACGATGTTGTTGAGCAAGAGAAACAAACGAAAAAATACACACAGACCGAAACTCGTCTTCGTTTCCACTTTCCTCCTCCTCTTCTTCTTCCGGGATGCGAAAAGCAAATAAAGGGAGAGAGGGAGAGAAAGAGAGAGAGAGAGAGAGCATCGGCGCACCAACGACGACTGCGGGTAATTCGATTTGACGCTCGCGCGCTCGCCGTCAACGACGAAACAAATCGAGGCGGAAGGCGAGATGCGCGAGAGGCTTTCGCGGGCAACCTCGACTAAATTTATTATTCAGAGAAAAGACTGATTTCGGTAGATCTCGACTGATGCTCGCTCCACTACCAAGACACTTATTGATATGGTTCTAGGAACGGGGAGAATAGTAATTGAGTTCTCAGCCGTAAGGATTGGTAAGAAGGAAATGCGAAATTTTGCTTCCTCCAAGAGGAAGCTTTGTGGTGGAGAAAAAAATTTGCGATAACTTAATAGATATGTTTTGAACATCCAGGAGTCGATTATGTATGTGTCTGTATGCGTGTGTGTGTGTTATAATTGATAATAAACCAGATAGATTTTTTGTTATTCTTTAATCTCCAACTAAAAATTTCAGATTATTTTGAGTTCAATTGCTATTTACAAAAAAGGGAAATTTTCTTTGTATATTTATATTTTTTAAATAGATTAAGGTATCTTAATAAAATTTTAGGCAGTGGTTTATTGAGTTAAGATGTCAATCGAGTTTAAATTTTAAGTCATTTTATTGAGTAGTTTTTAAGGAAACAGCATTTAGTGAAAAAAATAATTTTTCGTTCGTATGCGATAGCTTGAGTAAATATCGTTATCATCATATAGTATGCAAGTAGAAAGTTCTCGAAATATCGTATTTGTTAAAGCAACCGCTCACATCCTACTGATAAACAACAATCTACCATTCTTCTCGTTATTTTATTTACTGTCGATTCATAATACAACTTTAACGATAACACATACAGAATATTTTCCACCACAAAGTGCTGTTCTTATCTAGATACATAAATTCGGAGTTCGCCATGAAAAATACCGCAGTAGTCGTTCGCAGCGAGTAGTGAAAGATTGTGGATTGCTGAAGTACGATTCAAGAAAGAAAATTGTTTTAATACGAGTGCCGTGAAATTAGACAATCATTATGGAAATTATATCTCAATTCAATTTCCTAGTTCTTTTTTTCTGCTGCATAGCATCTGGTTTATCTATACCACCACATAGACCTGAATTGACAACACCAATTGAAAATATTGTGGATACAGTTACAAAGGTTGACCAATATTGCGGAATATCGCTAGATCTGTCTAACTTAAATCTAGGTCCTAATGTAAGAGATAATTTTATTTCAAGTCTACATGTTAAAAATTTAACATTGAGCAAAAACAATATATTTGAATTTTCGGAAGGCGCCTTCGATAGCATTCCGAATTTAGAATATCTTGACTTATCGTACAATAAACTTGAATTGGATCAGCTGTTTCCATTTGGTCAACATTCAAATTTAAAAGTTCTAATATTAGATGGTAATACCCTTAACTCGAATAGCTATTATATTCGAACTACAACTACAGAGAATTATAGATATAATTATAAAAGAAGAAAAGAATTCATTACAAACTATATTTCTACATCACCTAGTCCCGATGGAACATTTAAAATAAACAGCTCCTACAAATTTCCGCAATTGAAACACCTTTCTCTTAAAGGAATTAATATTAATGATATATCGACACACTCGAATTTGACGTTTGAAAATTTGAGTTACTTAGATCTGTCTGACAACCAACTAAATCGGAATGTACTGAATAATATTCCTTCTACTGTTACAACTTTAATTATGGAAAATGTTGGTTTTACAGATTTGGAATTAGAATCTTTGAAAAATATAAGAACCTTGAATCTAAATGGAAATATCTTTCATTCAGTTGGTCATTATTGTTATTCTAATACTTTGTGTTTGCAAGGTAGAGGAAATTTACAAAAATTGTACATCTCTCGATGCTCAATTAATAAGATCGAAGTAGACGCTTTCAAGGATACAAGTAGTTTACTTGAACTGGATCTATCATACAATGAAATTGTGGTAATAGCAGATGGAACATTGGACGATGTCAAATTATTGAATCGACTGGATTTAAGCGGCAACCCTCTGTCAGTAGTTCCTGATCTTAGTGTCTTAGAAAATTTGACTACATTGATACTTGACGGTATGTTAGATGAGCAATTTTTTAATTCTTTACAATCAACAAAATTGCCAAAACTCAACATTCTATCAATGCGTAACAATAATTTGCAAGTTATATCGCAGGACTTATTAAATAGTTTACGATTTCTACAAGAACTAGATATAAGCAACAATAAAATTACGACCTTTCCAGCTTGGCAATGGCAGTCATCACTCTGCAAACTTAATATAAGCTTTAATTTGATTGAAAGCTTGGATGATATGTTATTAAAGGAAGCCAAAGCATTAAAAGTACTGAATATTAATAATAATAAAGTATCAAATATAAAAGTAGATTCAATAAAAAATTTGGCTGACGATGCCATTATCACTATTTAACTTTAAGTTACGGTGTAATGACATTCTCGGTAAATGTAAGTTAATGAATAGAAAAAAAACAATATATCTTAAAACTATAATAAAACTATATAAGTAATAAACATTGCTAGAATAAAATAAACTGTACCATTAATAAATAATAATTTCGAAAATGTATACAATTATACTATTATTTACATTATTTGATTGTACAATACATTGCAACAAGAAATTGGATGTATTAATCTGCTTGATAGTAAAACATTATATTTTATGAAAACTACTAGTGAAACTGTAACTCCTTAGGTATAGCCTCAATATATTTATTATAATAATTTATAAATAAAATGATAACTAGACAAGTATTATGAGATTTAAAAAATATAATTTTATGAAATAATAATTTTATTATAATATTATTAATCTTAAGAAATGGAAATTATTATATGCAGAAATTCGAACATTCTAAGCAATCAATAACCTCATGAAAAATTGCAGAGTTTAAATAAATGGTAAAAGAATTAAGCTTAACTTGTGCAAAAATGTTTTAACTATGTTTATAACTGATATAATTTATTGAAGATCACTATATTTTATTCTTCTTCTTCAATAAATGAGGCTTATAAAATTTTAAAATGTATGTTTAACAGTGTTTTTAATTGCCTCCCTATAATTTGCAACAGTATTCATTAAAAATTATTTAGTAATTTTTGTTCTACTTTTAAGAATGTAATTTTTATAAGTGAGGTAGTTATTGGTTAGAAATGTAGTATACTGATTCTAAAACTGTTAATGTGCAGGATTTTTTTTAAAAGTTGTCAATTACTTAATTATTTCATATTTCTTGTGTTATTTATATAATATAAATTTTTAAGTATATGTAATTATTCGCTTAATTTATTTATCAATTATATGCTACATACATATTAGTACACATCATTTAAATCTAAGGAAGCTAAGTATGTGCCAATGAATTGGCAGCGGCTTTTTATGTTTGGGTAGTTCTGGGTGTACATGAAATAAAAAATATTATTTCTTTTAAGTTTGATTCGGGTGATGGAATTTTTATTTTATATTCAGGAGGAATATTATATACTGTGTTGGCTATACTCTTTTTAAAAAATTTTGATTATTTATTTTTTTATAAAGAAAAGAATACGCAATGGTTTCATTTGACATATGTTTCATTAAATTCATTAACAAACTTTACTATAATATATATTTTCCAATTTATCTTTCAATAAAAATCGTTTATTGTGCTAAGCACGAAAGATATAAGCCCATTGCGATGATTTTTGAAGTAATTGATTAAGAACTGAAATAAAATTCATTGTCAATTTTATACAAATAAACTACACATTCACCCATTCATAAACAATTAACCATAAATACCTGAAAACAAAACAACTAATCCCATCATCACCCACATAAGCGAACCTCCGAATCTCATTAGCAACATTAGCCTTCATCGGCCGTAAAATGTTCGATCAATCAAATTCATAACTTCGTAATGTAGAGGCAAGAGAATACGTAGTATAGCTCGTAAGACGCCGACGATGAGTTCCGAAACCGCAGGTGGCAAGACGGTGGGAAGGAGCGCACGCCATTCGCTAATCGAGCCTTCCGGAGGTCGAGCACGCGCTCGCGATCCACAGCACGCGCTCGGCCTCCAAAAGACTCTCGCATGCCCATCTACGGTTTCTATAGCCCAAAGCATTCCTGCTGAGGGGGTTATTTAGGAGGCAATTGATGCGAACTCGCGATGCCTATGTTGACGAATGGCCGAGGTAGAAATCTGCAGAAATTTCGACGTGGTGAAGGGGATTATCGCCCGCGGTTTCTTAAGGCGTTTTGGATTGGGATATGATAATGTAATTTGGGAAAGGTGGAAAAGAGAAAATGAAAAAGTACCTACCACTTATTATTTCCAACAGCAGAATTTTTTTCTTTAATCTTTGCTTCTTGGCAAAATATCATTTTTTTGCTTGCGCTATAAAAAGCAGTATCACGTTTAAATAATTATTATTTAAATATTTGCTAAATTTCATTGAGATAGCGTGTTGAAATTCAAGTTTTAAAAAGAGAAATCCGAGTATAAATGAAAGCTGAATATCCGAGAAAATTTATTTCCTGAACGAATCATACTTCGCATCTACCTTTAATCCGTCCGAGAAACTCATTTAGAGAGTCAATCGTTAGCCTTTATATACATATAAAAGTCAGATCGGTCCGATTGAAAGAAGCAGAAGGAAAAGAGAGAGAGAGAGAGAGAGAGAGAGAGAGAGAGCTTCAGCTACTCCGGACACAGTCGACGAATCAATTTATACTTTTTGAATGCGTTAGTTTTGTGACTCTGGAGTGAGAGTTCCCAGTAAGTGTGCGCGAGTCAGAGTAAAAAAGGCTGAAAAGTTAAAAGAAGGGCCACCGGTGGAAAAGTCGCAGCTTTAATTATTCCCTTGGGAATGAAAAGTTGACTCGCAATAAAAATTCCCGGGAGTTGTCGCCGCTTGCGAGAAAAGAGGTTAGGGCAAAAAGGTATATACAAGGAGAAGCAGCAGCAACAGAAGAGGAAGATGCGCTGCGGCCACTCGGCAGTTTTACCTTTTCCACCTCAACTTTATGAAATGACGAACAGCCGTTACATGGCTACGAGGAAAGTGTTCGCCTTTCGGTGCAAGTTCGCCTCGGAATGAGAGACTCGCGAATACAAATGACGCATATATATATATAGAGAGAGGAGAAGAGACTGGGTAGCGAAGAAGCTCTTAAAGCGTTATTTACGATACGCGCGAGAGGTGGGAGCTGAAATTCGCATTGTGCGAATTGTGCGCGTGGGGCTGGTATATATAGTTCTATCTGGTTGGCTTTTCTCGGCCCGAGTTTAACGGGGGCGAGATGGACAGAGCAAAAAAAAGAGCTGAGTGTGAAGTTGTACTTAACTTATGGACTGGCTTGTTGTTGCGGTATGGATTTTACAACGAGTTTCGTATCAGAGTTACATCGTTGGTAAAGTGTGCTACTGGACATGTTAGCGGGTAAATTCGTTACAAAATTTGTATAATTTTATTAAATATTGCATGAATATTAACTATAACGTACTTATTACATTTATTTCGATGATATGAAAAATTTATTCCATTTATACATTTAGTAGATTATCAATTTGTCTGACCGAAAAATAATTATAATTACAATATATGAACGCATTTTCATTTTACCATTTACCGATTTGTTCGAATGACTATTTCGTTGAAAATAAATATTTATTGAAACATGTTTTGATTAAATATATCTCTCGTGAAATGAATAAAGTTTTTGACGTTGTTGTTATTCACTGTTAAAAACTCGTATTACAATTGACACGTGAATTTAAAAGTAATACAAAATCGTTACATACGCGATCGTTATTCCGGCCCGTGTTAATTTTCATTTTTTTCACTACAGCATTCCCAATGTGCGAGCATTCAAAAAAGAGAGAAAAAAAAGCTATCATGATTCTTATACAACAATACAAAGCACATAGTCTACCGATCCAACGACCTTACAGAACGCGACGTGGCAAAAGCCGCCTAGCACACGCAGCCCGCCATAAAATCTCAGTACACTCGTGGTCTAAGAATTTCTCAAAAGATCGCTAGTACGCGCTATAAAGCCCCACCTCCCTTTTAAAACATCTCTACTACGCAGGTTACAAAACGCCCCGTGCGCGTAAAAGGCTCCTTGTGAAAAAGGTGAAACCGTCGCCGTCTGTTGCTATCAGCCGTGACGACGTCGAGAGGGCCTGGTGCAGAAGATCGGCACCTCGCAACATGGCAACGAGCGCAACAACGGAGCAACCAGGAGGATAAAACTGCGGCGCAAGAGCGAATGGAAGGAAAAGCGGAGCATTTACCTAGCACGTGTAATTTGCCCGCAACACCGCCCAATAATGGCCGCGCTACGACTGCGCGCCTCTTTTGCCAAGAGCCCTCTCTGGGTGTATTGCGTGCAGTTTCAGCATCCTGCAAAGTGGGCGATTTTCAGGATTCTGCGAAGCAGCCCCCGCCGAATCGTCGCAAATGAAAATTTTCCGCTGGCGCGAGGACATGCGACGCGGGTCTGGTTTGGAAAAATAAAGGTCGTGGTGATAGGGGCCGGTTTATTGCGAATTGTCATCGGGCGGAGATGCCGAGGAAAATTTTCACGACGCTATATGGATGCGCACAGGGCCGCGGGAATTGCGGTGACGATGTGATTTTTGCGAGTGGCCGATGAATTATTCTACTTCTTTTTTTTTTTTTCGTTCGTTGTTTACCCGCTGTACGCAGTGGCTGCTGTATGCTTTTAATTATTTTTGTAATTGAATAGTTTCACGGATGAGTTGGGGCCCGAAAGAGATCCCGAGTCGAATATTTTTGTTTAATAACGTTTTTATGTGTAAATAAAGAGCGGGAGAAAAATGGGAGACGCGCCGTGTTTGTTTATTGGAATTGATGTGTGCCCGAGAGCGTAGTACAGCCGCTTCTGCGTGATTTGCGAAAGCTCACACCGCGCGCATATGGCCATCGATCTAACCAACTATGCATATTGTTATTCCGCTTTTGCACAGCCGAATGATTTTTTCGAATTGATTGGAAATTGCATCGATGCATCGGTGAATAATTTATTATGATAATACGGATAATATTGGGAATTAGGCAATCCATATACCATCGCTATAATTTCTCTATATATTTGCTCGTACATTTTACATGTCAAATGATAAAAAGTACTTTTACTGTCGATCCAGCCAACGAAATTAAACAAAAGTGCATTGGATTAACCCTTACTTAAATAAGAAAAAAAAATTAAACGTGCAGTGTCTTGAATTCGCGTTCAACGTCTGTAACCATTTCAATGTTGACACTCACGAAGAAGTGTTCCTGCACCTCCAAAAATCCGAAAGACACGATAGAGAGAAAGAAAAACATTAACGGCACTCGCAAGTAAACTCGCTACATCTATATATATATACATATATACAAGTGGATGTATAATACGGAAATATCTACGTAGGGTTTAGCTGGTGAGAAGATGCCGAGAATTCCAGTATTAGTAAACGTACCTTGTATCCGAGATAGGCAAGCAGCAGAGCCTCGGTCAGCGATACCATCGCTAATATCACCTGGATGATCCACAATTCCAGGGGTCTCCTTACCCAGAGTATAGCGTCCCAGTTGATGGTCGGACGGTCCTGGAACTCCTCCTCCGTGAGCTTCTTCGAGAGCAGGAACTCGGTCTTGTTGCCGGGCGTGCAGCCGTAACTGCGAAAATACAGAAGATGACGACGAGCCATCGTAGCTATATGCGTCTTGACTCGCGGGGGTATCAAACGCGGTTTTCTGCCGAGCTACTGCTGCTGCTACTGTTGGCTTGTGTCATATAGCTGCGAGATTGCGCGCATCTTTGTCCTTCCGCTTGCGTTTTAGCGAAAGATGAGCGCGCGAGATCCTTAGTTTCTACTTTCGATACGACGATTATCCTCGAGTTTTTGTTTATAATGACTTCTTCGGGTTACCGGCAATGCATGACTTTCTTTTTCTAAGGAAGTTTCAGTTTCGCAGTAGTTTTGAATATTGCGAAACTGAAACTTTAAGCGATAAGAAACGATTGCACTGCGCGAGAATATAAAATTGTACAAACAACAGAGATCGGAGCTTATTTTGCAGAAATTTATCGATAAGCCTCCCGAGAAAAAGAAAATATTCAGTTTAAGCCTCCACAAGCACAGAAATTTCCTCTGTCGCCGATAAGCTCGTGGCATTTATTTTCTTTTTACTCGAATACTATACGTATACACACGCGCGCGTATGCATGCCAAATAAATAATAAATATGAAGTATCCGTGTCAAAGCGTATAGCGAAAGCCATAAGGGGGGCACATGTCTATCCGCCCTGCCGTCTGAGCGTTTCGTGCCTCACACTACTGCGCGAAATTCGCCTCGAGAGATAGATATATATCCGCCTCTCTGTATATATCCCACCACAGCACAGCACTCGGGCTCGTTTCTCGCCCGTGTCATAGTATAACGGACTACGCGCTATCTCGAGGAGCAGTAGCAGCAGTAACAGCAACAGCAGCATCGCTTTTCTCGCTTTTGATAGAGTCGCGGCGGCAACGCGAAGAAGAGTTCGTCGGTGGAAAATTCAAGCGGTATACCGTTTGTGTGTATATATATATCTATATGGCCAAAGTTGTTTGCTCTCTCGCAGCGGGATAAATCAATAATACGTTTTTATATACGGAGCCAAGGAAGTCGAAGGCTCGATCGGTGCATATACACGTGTCTCGCGCTGATCAAATCCTGAGTTACTTGCTGATTCATGGATTTTGATACTCCGTATTGCATTGTTCCGGAACGCGAGTAAACGATTAAGAAGTTCAGAATTTAGAAATCTTACCAAGCTGCAAACGTGGGATCGTTGTCTGTGATCACACGAAATATGTACAGAAAACATGTTAGCAGTTTAAAAAAGAGATTGGCCAGTCGTATCCTAAGACCTGAAACAAGTAAAATAAGCATTTAGTATTACATATTTTCGAAATACATCTTTTTAAATATAAAATGTACACACAATAGTCAATTTAGGCGCATAGAATATTCGTTTGATTAATGAATATGAATACTAATTTTTCGCTAATCAACTAATATGATAATAGTTTACAGAAGCCATAAGTTGTCCAGGACAGGCCAACCGCCTAAAATACATCCTAACGCCCACTTACGCACACCCACGAGTACCTCCAATCGCTAGACCGTTCCTCCCACGCCTCGCGCGCACACACACACACATACACACAAAAGTGTCGAGCTTGCAAATGTTTACCGGGCTGTGGCGTCGGTCGGACACGACGACGACGACGACGACGACGGCGGTGCGGTTAGGGGCCTACAAGCGGCGTTATACAAAGCTCCCGCCGCCCAGGCCTCGCTCCACCCGCTCCCTGCAACCCTCCCCCAACCCCGTAAATCGACGTTTCGCAGAGAAGCTGGGGGCCCGTGTGTTCAAGCATGTGGCCTCTCTCGAATTTCACTTTGTCGAGGTTCGCTCGGGCTCTCTAAGGCCTCTTACGCGCAACTCGCCTGCGTATACATATCGAGAGAGAGAGAGAGAGAGAGAGAGAGAGAGAGAGAGTTTCGTCGAGATGCATTGCTCCGGTCATTTGATCCGACCCCTTCCTCGCAAGCTTTTGTACGAAGATTCGTGCTTTCGTACACAGGTTTCTGCGAGCGTTGGCGTTTAGGCGTTGAGCGAGCGTATATATGCGCGATACCGTTTCTTGCGGGAAGGACGCCGCTGTGGATTTTGAGTCTTGCTGCGCTGTTTGTCACGCACAGTGCATTTCAATGGACCGGGGCGAAACGCGCGATGTACTAGGTTACAATGTTGCATAGTAGTTGGGTGTCTCCCGAGCGTTGAGATTTGGTGAAGTTTTCTTTGTGACGCGCCGCGTTTGTTTTGACAGTGACGCGCGAGTCACGCCTTTTAGGGAATAATAAAATATACGTGAAGCGGTACAGCAATAATCGTTTGTGTGCGAATATAGTTTGTCTATTTGCGTTCACATTTCAAGTTAATTAAAGTCTGTTGGAATATTAAAGTTTTCTTCTTTTATAAATAGTTGAAAACGGAAGACTACTGGTTTAATTAAATTGTTTAATGAATAAAAGGATTTGTTTGCAATCTCGACTTTCTCGACGCGTTTCTCGCTAAATATTTAATATACAGAAATATACTCATTCGATTGGCGGAGCTATTTGACACCTTAATCTTGTGACGGCCTCGTATTTTACGTGCCAGCGCTCTATCGGTTATAATATTAGCCGCTTCGGCAAGGTGACTGATGTACACCATGCATTTTTACTCAAATAACATATTATATTTTCTTTTAAAATATACTTGATATAACGTCTTAGTCTCTCTTTCGAATATTGTAATTATACTAAAAGTACATCGTGCGCAAAATATTGATATAATTTTTTTATTATTAAATTAAATATAATACGTTTGCATCTACGATTACAGGTACGTGGAAATTATTTATTTTTATCATCTCATATAATGCATTTCGCATTCAACACAATTTAACCCAATTTCGCTCATATAAGCTGCACGTTTGATACAGTACAAAGTCTAGGCAAAAAGACGCATTAAGACAGAGCGCACAGTCTGTTCTCCAGAGACAAGGAAATTTGATGAAGAATCACCTAAAGCTGTCCAGATTAAGATAGATTAGGATTTTCGTATTAAAGCGATAAGCGTGGTATTCAACTCCGCGTATAATGTACAACTTTTACCGCGATACACAAGGCGAGAAACAATTTAATTTTAATCCGGAGAAAACAACACAATTAACCATTTGCACTTCATTTCACGATTCGCGAAAGGTTCAGTGATACCCCCGGGCAATGGGCCAACTCCTCTAATTATGATTTGTCGTCGTCGTCCTTTCCTTATACTTATATATATAAGTGTGGCCGAGGCTTTCGTTAAATCCGTTCCGTCACGAAACGCTCTCTCCCTCTCGTAGCGCGGGGGAAAAAATTGCGCACGAGCGTGACGTAAAGCACGAAATATATAGGAGAGAAAATGTGCCAGCGGATGAATCCATGGCGAGTAAGATGAAACCCTTCGTCTATTTTCGTCGGAAAAGATGCGTCTCTCTCTCTCTCTCTCGCTACAAATATTTTTACCCGACAATTCCAGGGTGGGGAGTTCTGTGTAGTCTTCTCCGCTGGTTTAACGGAGAAATGTTGCGGACATAATTTGTTATATAAGAAACAGTCAGTGCTGGCTTCTTGCCGCGAAATTAAAAGGCAGCATTTTTAATACTGTCTCTTACAATTAACATTCTGTGATACTGCGTAAATAATACCATTATTCGTTACTGTATACTTTTTCTTTAGAACCGAGTAAAATTTATTTCATGGAATGAACATGGAACTGTTTAATACTTTTTAATAATATTATGCTTAATTCAAATATATTGTATTTTCGAATAAATGTCTATATAAAGAAACCTGATTAGAATACTGCACGTCGTCCACTTGCTTAATATAATTATGAGAAATTATTAAAAATTATAATCAACATAATTTTATTCCTTACAATATAGGAAAGCAGAAAAATATTTAGTATATCGAAGTGTATAATATGATTTATCCTCGAGTACCTCGCGTCGCACATCTACATTAATCCGACTCGCGGCAAGATCAACGAACCTTCGCTCTCCTCGTGTCTATGATCGATCTCGATTTTAGTGTCTTATCGCCGTCGTCGCGCCATCGTCACCTCCCCTCGTTCCCGTTCGCTCCTCTCCTATCTGTTTTTTTTTTCTCGCGAGGCGCACCACGCAGTAAAAGCAGACACAATGGGTTTAGGGAGCCGAAAAACTTGATAACCTTCTCCTTTACCTATCCTCCGCGTGTCTTTTTACCATCGCGCGTTCGGGCGCATTGTATCGCTCGGTCTTCAGTATATATCTATAGAGCTCTTGACTAAGGCTAGACAGTCTCTAGGGCATTTATCGGCTGCGGTGTTGTTTTATGAGGAAGATTATATGCGCCTTTGGCCCCTCGCATAATATATATATATATATATATATAAAGAAGCAGATACAGTCGATGCTGCAAAAGCTTTGAGTCCGTACGAGTTGAAGCGGATCGCCTCGATGTGTGTGTGTACAGATGGACGACGTCATTGGGAGATTATGCTCGGGATTTCGGAGGCGATCGCGCTCGTTAGGATTGATATTTTTTTCTTGTTTCTCGTGAGCTCTGTCGGATGGACGCTTTATGCTGGTGTATGCTACGCGTGGAGCAGCTGGGGTCGAGGATGAGATTTAAGCGTTGGAAAGAGCGAATCGCAGAAAAGTTATTGACGTTCGAGAGAGGTTTTTCAGCTTTTTCTTTGATTCTTATTTGTATTGTATTACGGTACTTGGAAAATGATAATAATCATGTAATTTCGGCATTTAACTAACATTTAATTTAAACATAATAATTAAATTTTATTTCTATTTAATCCGTATCTATGTCTCGTGGAAAGTAACAAAAATTAAGTCTATTTATCAAATACATACTGTTCATCTGATTTTGTTTTCATAATATTGGGAAACAATTTAAAAATAAAAGTGTGTAAATTTAATTACAAAAAATCATACGAGTAAGAGATAAAATTCAAAACATCATCGAGTGCAGTGAAGCTGCTTCTTTCAAAAGTACATCTTAAAAAATATCTAAAGTTTCGAGCTCCGAAAATTGCCGACGATAAACAGGAATGCATATTATACATATATAATCCATTCAGAGCCAAAGTCGCCGGCCGGAAACTTATATTATTAAACGAGTGCACCTAAGCATTTAGTACCCGCGACTGTAAAACATTGAACTTTTCCTTAATTGTGCGACGATCCCGGCCGTAACAATCCGAAGCAGCAACAGCGGCGGGGGCGACTGCACTTTCAAAGGAATCTCCGTAGTCGCTCGTCTTTTCTCTTTCTCCCTCTCTCTGTCTATCCGCGTCCCTTTTGTAGCTCGCGTCACAGCCAGACAGAAGAAGCGACTCGACTCCTACTCACGAGGCGATATCCCGGGATGAGCTCTCCGCGGAGCGCTAAAATGCCCACTGATTTGCAAGTTTTAATTATTTCGCCGAGTTACGCGCGCATCGCGGCAAAATGAGATTTGTCACGAATTTTCGAAAGTTCCCGAGCTGCGCAGTCGTGTAGCCGCCGTGCATCACCAGTCCTTCCTTATTCCTCCTCCCTTTTTATCCTTCTTCTTCTATACCAGCTGAATTTTCGCGAGAGGTGCAGAGAAAAGTTGCAAGCTAGTCCACGAATCGGCGTGGGAAGGGAAGGGAAAGAAGGAAGAAGGAAGAAAACGGGCGCGGAGCGCTTGAAGGTAATTAACTTACTCGAGCGTTGGTTCTTGATGAAGTAGAGCTGAAGTCGTTCCTTGAATGTGTTCTCGTTCACGTAGTACTCGACGCGAACTCTGCAACAGAAAGAAGAAGGGGGCACTTTTCAATCTCTCGTGTGTTATTTCCACTTGATTTGTTTCTGTCTCTTGCTTTTGGCTTTGCCATTTCACTCATTCTCCCTCTCTCTCTCTCACACACACACACATACAGATACATACACTTTTTTCTGAGCTCTCTGTACGAGTTAAGGATTTCACGGAATCACGGACTTTTTTCGGGCGGTATATGGCCTGGCTTTGCGGCTTTGCGGGAAGAAGCGAAAAATTTCACTTTGATGTATGCAAATGGGGTATATCTTAATTGCATGATTAAAAATAAAAAAAGAAAGGGCAAGTCATGCTTTTTGAGTTGATTCTCGTGCCTTTGAATAAAGTTAATTAGTTAATCTTGTTTTTTCAAGGCTAGCGGTATATAAAACCTCAAGATTGTAATTAAAAACTGAATTTTCGACTTGCTACTTTGCAAAGAAATTTCGTAATCTAAGAAGATGCTTGTGGTTTGCCGCTGGACGTGAAAAAATACTTTTCTTCTTTATTTGTAATTCATCAGCATGTCTTGTGCGACCACAAGAATATTTGAAAATTGACGGAAATGTAAGGGTGAGTTGTTTTCACTCGAAATAATCTCGAATAACTTCCGTTACAAACGTTGACGAAAAAGACGTAAGTAAATATAAAGAGGGATGATTTCTGATGTTTCGAAGACATATATTGATCTAAAGCTGTAGGGGCAAAGTTATACTCTAGAAAAGGAACGGAAAGCAATAATATTTTTTTCAAAAAGGAAGAAAATATTTTCACGATGGGATACATTTCATTCGAACAACATATAGATGCTAAATTTCGTGCCCAATGATGTATCCTACTGCTCGTAAAGATTGATTGAATGGTTTTCATACTTTAAATATGATCTTTCAAAATACTTTTAAAACTCGTAGAAGCTTTACTTTCCTTTCTCGAGATATGACATAGTTATTTCACTCTACTAAAACACAAGTGCCGCAAAAATTATGATAAAGCAGTCTTTTTATATTAAATTATAAAGATATGAATATTTCATATATTTATATTTATGTACAGACATCTAAGATTAAAAAGTAGTAATATTTTTGAATCAGTGCCTTGATGTACTCGTCTGTTCCTATTTTCATATATAAACTATATAGGGTACAATAAAGACGGCCTTTTTTAATGTATTTCTCTGACAAACATTTTTTGCCAGTCACTATACACAGATTTTAATATAAGCAGGCCCTTTGAATTTTCAGCTTACTACATGCACAAACAAACTAACAATACATATTCCCATTCACTCGCGGGTCGTCCACATTTTTCCTGCGAGTTTTACAAACGTCGTTACTTATTTAAATGTTTCCGGCGCAAACATAACGGAAAAAAGGTTCCTGAGCCCCGAAGAAGATAAAGGAGGCTGGAGGTATGGGGGGCGGGGCGGGAAGGGGCAAAAAGGACTTTGTTCCGCGTGTGTAGCGAGAAAAGACAGAGCGAGACAACCTAACTGTTCCCAAAAGCTTTTAAGAGGGCGAATCTCGTGTATATGATTTTCTTGGGAATCCAAATCGCGTGGATTTACTCGGGCCCATATGGAAATATACAAAGCAGCGGCAGTGGGACGCCGGTAGAACAGTAGTCCTCTCCGATAAGCTCAAAAGCACTGCGCAGCGAGGAAGAGAGAGAGAGAGAAAGAGAAAAAGAGCCCGAGACGCTTTTGATATCAGCATGTAGAAAGGACAGAGAGAGAGCGAGAGAGAGGTAGGATGGGAGAAGGGGGAAAGAGACCTCGAATTGAAAATATTGGAATTGCCTCTGTTTCCATTCCGAGTCCCGAAAGAGCTCATGCGAATAAAGAAGATTTCAACCTCAAAGGGGCACCATCTCACCTGCGAAGCTGTATATATACTGTACATGTGAGCCGTGCGACGCCTGCACTGTAGACGGGACCGGAAAAAAAAACGAGAAGGCGAGCTGAAACGATTTTATCGGTTTATGCTTATGCGCGCGACGTCGGCGGCTACGGGCGGCGTTCCTCCTCTCCCCCCCTTTCTTTCTTTTTTTTTTACTTCGTCCGAGGGGGGGGGGGAATATAAGAGACATAAAATGGAATTCCGCTTTTAATTATCGGGGTTTCGATCCGCACGTTGTGTTTTAATGAACTTGCGTATACTGCTTCTAATGTTTCTTTTGTCCTTTGACGAAAGCCGATCGATTGTGCACAATCGGAGAGATTTATTCAGATTTTCGTAATGCGGTTTGGTTATTATTGCAAAAGAGCTTTGTTAATTTGCTCGGGGTTTTGCTTGATAATTGTTTTATAATTGTTGGGTGTTATGTTTTCGGTTTACTGTCGATAGCAGCGCTAATTTAGTTTAAGTTTGAAGCTGATTATACAACTTTCGGTAGCCCCAAATTAATGACTAGAGTTTTCTTGAAAAAAATTAGAAAATCTTAACACATTTACTATTAGTACTTGTACATACATTAATGACCTAGAAAATTATAAAAAAAAACCATTTGCAATAACATAAAACGCGATGCTGCAGATAAAATAAATTAAAAATATTATTTGAATAAAAAATTTCATCACAAAATCCATTTTTCCATTTCATTCGTGTATAGATTAAAAAAATATTTATGAATCCAGAATGAAGCTGAAATTAATTATGTAAATAAAAATTAATTCGATGTAAGGCATGGAAATGATGTTCGCGCAGTACAAATAGGTATCTTGTTATGCGGGGCCAAAATTAAAAAGAAAATCTCATCAACTCGAAACAATTCAATAACTTTTAATCTTGCGACCTTTAAATATCTCGAAATTAATACGGTCACAGAGGCTGATACGGTATTACATTATAAACGAGTTTAATCTGAAATGACAAAGGTGATGGAAATTTATTGTCCGCCCTAGTGAAATAAAATTTTCGAGCTGTGAGAGAATATTATCATTATAAAAAATTGATTGACTTAAAAAGATCGGAGTCACGATTAATAAATGCAATTGAATTGGTCGTTGATCACATTTTAAGAGTCCTCTTAAAATTCAGTAGGTATAGTAAGAGTGAAAAAATTCTTATAGAATACTCCCAATGGATGGACTGATTACTTCAAATCAGTTACAGATTTGAATTACATCTAAAAAGGATCAGATTTCAAAAAAATCCTTCAATATAAGTACAAGATAAAGTATCGAAGTATGTCAAAGATGGGTTTCACGAGCAAAATCGATCGATCGCATCCAAGCAACCTCAAAAATATATACAGACGCCAAACCTTCGCTCCACGCCGCTTCCTCAAAATCTTACAAGCGCACAAATCTCCCCGGCCCTCAAAAAACCAGCGCTCGCGTACATATATGGTTAAAACGAAGGGGGCCGTAAGAGCCGAGTGTGTAGGTGGCGGGTAACGTAAAATTTGCACTTCTTAATTGGCAAACTGCGCGTCGCTCGGTCGCATCATCAAGAAGGAGGCGTCGGGGTAGAAGTGCGGTACGAGCGAGGAGGTGGGGCACAAACTTCTCAACGGAAGAAGCCCATGTGGGTCGTACTGCAGGCGCAGAACTAGTTCGCGGCTGCCTGGGCGCGTGAGTGCTATCCGACCGTTTGTCGACGTTGTGCTCTCTCTCTCTCTCTCTCTCTCTCTATGACGTCATATGCAGTAGCCCGACGACGACGACTGCGACAACGCGGTTTTCATTGCTAAAAATAGATCGTTCGTGCGTTGAGCGCGCGCGCGCGCGCGCGTGTGTGTGTGTGTGTGTGTGTGTGTGTGTAGGTGTAAGGAGGCGCCGCGCCGTGTAATGATGAGCGAGAATGGACGACTGTGAGAGAACTGGTGCTGCTCTACGTGTAGAAGTGTACGAAGTCTAGTTCTCCGACACTTGATTATATTGTGACTGTAGCAATTTTGTTTCTTTTCGAGGGCTTCTTTTATACACATGTCAAGTGTTGTTGGTACAGAATATTTTTATTTTTTACTAGCTGGTAGTTCGACGCTGTGGTATGTTTAAAATGCATATTTGATTGTTTAAAAAATCGTTTGTATTTCAAAGCCAAATATGGTGTGTCGCTATCCCGCGATAATTTACAAAAGAATATCTTCTATATATGTATATATATATAAAGCATTGGAAGCCATGAAAGGACATTATCGACACGCTCTAGCCGCACTTCAATAAAGCATTTTCCACAAAACACATCCGTTATACATATCCATCGTTTCCAGCACAACTGCAAATCGATACCATCATCCAATCGGCGTAGTAATTCTACTCATAGTTCGTCAAATACTTTCCAAGCCGTAAAAATATAAGCCCAGCAGCAGCAGCAACGCGAGTCCCAGCGCGTCGATCAATCCCTCCAATGATATCGCATTTTAGCCTGTACCAACGACGCATATTCATGGTACAGTATATATCTATTATAACGTATTAAAAGCTTAGAGCACGCGCGTTCGGGCATTCCAAATTGCCGCACACTTTCATTAACGCGCATTAAATATGAAAGCGCCGGCAAGAGAAGACGCGATTCGTTGAGCATCGAGCCCGACCCATCGATCAAACAATTTTTTCGTCCCCAGCTCAAACGGAGCCTCGACACATGTTTAAACAAACAGTGTATATTACGCAGCCAAGGAATATAAGAATATAGTGGAGGTATACGTACGTATAAGTCTGAGCGCGTGCGCTCGCGTGGTTAATGAAACAAAGTAATTACGATGAGAGGGAGCGATAAGTGAGCGAGTACGCGAGGATGCATGTGGAGTGGGTCGCAAGCGCGCAAAAAGGCGCGTCAAATGTGATTGGTCACGGAAAGCCAAAGGATCGGCCCGCCGTCGCCACCGGTCGACACTATTGCACGCAGCCGCACGTGACTATGGATATTCGCGCGACTCTGTTTCCGAGAGCGTATACAAGAGCGTGTGTTTAATGTTGCGCCGCGTATACGCGTTGTACAAATATTTCAGCGCGAAATTCCATGTGTGCGAATGCATTGTGTATACATTCGGGGACGGGCTCGACTTTTTCGAACCGTGATAATAAATAATCTGGCGTTGGGTTATTAGAATTTTTATAATGCTTTATTCGTTGATTTAAAGTGAGATTATTTGTACTTCGAAAATTAAATAAAACGCTAATAAAGTCAGCATTTTCATGTTCATTTTTTTTATATGTATAGCATTCAATTTGATTTATGAATTTTTTAATGAAGTTCTGAGCTTTTCACCAGAAATATACTT
The DNA here is from genome assembly GCA_900490015.1 of Megastigmus stigmatizans. Lineage (NCBI taxonomy): Eukaryota > Metazoa > Arthropoda > Insecta > Hymenoptera > Megastigmidae > Megastigmus > Megastigmus stigmatizans. The sequence goes on along the minus strand of UELV01010108.1, from coordinate 20,175 downwards.
TTTAATGATAAGTGCAGGTGAATTTCCACAAATGCTTTATGGTATTCAATTATTTGCATTCATATTGCCTCTTTATCTGCGATGTACTAGGAAACGCGAGTGTGATTTACGTAAATGCTAAGGTAATTGCAATTGGTCACGAAAGCCTCACGCACATTTGTCACAGCGTCGTAAAAATTCTATCGATTTTCCACCTATATAGTTTCCATCCAAGCTCACATACTACTTTGCTCTGAAATAATAACTACAATACAACTCAAACATTTTTAATATTATTTTTTAGAAGCAAAATTTCATCTAAACAAAATTACATATCCAGGACGTATTTGCATGAGAAGTTTCGTCAAGGTACACACGGAGAAGTCGAAATATCAAATCTCGTATCGATATAACAAAAATGTAAACATTCGCAATTTCTAAGCGAGTTTCGCAAACTGTAAATCGTAAAAAGCCCCGTTCTCGTATCCAATGGCATTGAAACGAGGGGCCGCTAGTTTTTACTCTTATCGATACGTCGGCATCAGTCGTCGTCGTCGTCGTCGTCGTCGTCGTCGTCGTCGTCGGTGTCGTGGAAAAGTTTCCCGTAGAAATCGCGGAAAATTCAAATATCGGAATCGAACCGAGAGGTAGAGGTAGAGAGAGAGATAGAGAGAGAGAGAGAGAGAGAGAGAGAGAGAGAGAGAGAGAGAGAGAAAGAGGGGGAGAGAGAGACCTGAAGTGCAGTAAGTGTTATGGCTGTGCCCAGAGGTGCCACACAGCAGCGTACGGTAGGCAGAGATCGTAACTTCTCGAAGCTCCCAGCCACCCATTGTCTATGAACAAGCTGGCCCGAGTGTATATGAATTTTTCACTTTTTGCGCTAAAGCATTACCCGTCGCAGCTTCTTGTAGGTGATATTCAGTTTTATGGGAACTACGGGAGGAAACTCGCGGAGACGAATCCATGCCGATCGTAAAGTGTTTATCGGGCGAAATCTAGGTTAACTATTTGCGACATGAAATTATTGTATTCGAGTTTACTTAAATTTATGAATTTCTTTGGGTATACTGTCGAGTGGAAAATCTGATTTTGTTTAAAAATTAAAAAAGAAATTATCACAATTATTCAGAGAAAAGTAAAATTTTCAATGGACATTGAAGGCTTTCCGCCCGACCATTCACGTAGTTCTTCTACTTAAAATAAGAGCAATATTACTTTTTCAAACCTGTGTATATTTTGTGATATTCAACAGCATCATTATTTTATCAGTAGAATAGTTAACTTCATCATCACATCGAAATATCAAAGAAAAACATACTACATAATTTCAGTTGATCTTGCAATAATCAAGTACACTGTCTCATTGATCATACAAAATAATACACTCGATCCTCCAAAACAAGCTACTCGCACATCCATCCACTCTATCAATTAATATCCTACGATCCAGTGCGCCCGACCTCCAAAATGAAGTACAGCCAAGGGGGCTCTAGAGCATGAAAAAAAGAGGGGGAGGGGGCTATACCCAGGGTGCAAACCAGCATCTCAATGTCACGGGCGAAATTCGCGGAACAACTGCAATTTCTTGCCGCAGTCCTCTCTCTCTCTGCGCTGCTTCTGGCATCTCGCTATACAGTTTCTAACATGCCTCTCTCTCTCCCTCTTCTCTCTGACAATTTAACAATTCCCCACAGACCAGCCCAGCAAAGCTTCTAGTAGAGCGAGAGAGTGAGAGAGAGAGAGAGAGTCTCAGCCCCCGCGCGGTTCGTCCAGGTACAACAATTAATCTCCCGACGGGGGAGATCAATGGACCGAAAGAAGCTTCTCGAGTAAGAGAGAGAGAGAAGCGGGAGTCAAGCAACGCGCAGGAATTCGCGAGAGATTAATCGATCCCTTTATCCGGATTGACGCCCTCGCTCAGCGTGCCATACACAACCCCCCGGAGTCGCTATACGCCGGGGAGGAAGTCGGCAATAGCAAGGAGATATAGAGGGCGAGAGAGAGGGAGAGAGAGATCTCGTACGATTGGCGATTGTCGCCTCGTCGTCCAGTGTCCCTCGTTGCTACTGCTCTGCTACTGCTCTTTTTGTCCCTCGCGATGGCTGTCCACCGCGTGTTGTGCGCTGCTGCTTTTTCTTGCTTACAGAAAGCTTTGAATTGATGACGCTTTTTTCCCATAGTGCTGCTCTTTTTTTCGACCTCAGCTGCTAATGTGTTTTATGCTTTTTTTTCCGTTTGCGGGGGAGAACTGGATGATGCGAGTTTTACGAGGTGTCGATTTATACGTGTTCTCACGTCTCTGCTATTGTAGTTGATGCATTGCTAACAATTTGTCACGAAGGAGTTGTTTATAAAAAAAGAAAAATATAAAGTGTAAAAATTATGTTTAATTTACAATACTATACAGAATCGCTCGTTAATTAGTATAATTAAAAGTTTACGCTAAAATGACTAGAGAACGTACGGGATATTTTCAATCATTTTAAAAAATATTCCAACTCGATGCGCACCCAGCATTAAGTCGCTGTTGTTTCTCGTATACTGCAGAAACAAAGATAACACACGTGTGCTCCGACTCTGACACTGCACGCACACACTAGACTTTAAAAGGCCAGTCGGCGGTGGGGAGGTATGAGCGGCCACTATAGTCCCATATCCACTTATCCGGCCGTTATACTCGAAGCTTTGAATAACAGGCGTATAGCGCGTCTCGTGTCCCTCGCCTTGCCGCAACGTAAATTGAGGAAGACGTCGAGATCGACACGGAAACTCGAAACGATTCTAGACGCTCGCAGTGGCTGCCGTCCCAGGCTCCCGGAGTTATAATTCGGTAAGAACTTCTTCTTCCTTCTTCTCTCCCTTCTCTCGTTGCCTCCGAAGAGAAAGATAGATCGACGTGCTATAGTAACTTCATCCCCTCCTCCTTTTCTCTGACGGAGCTAAGTAGATATTCTCCAGTCGGTCGAATTCCTCTCCTTCTTTTCTTTCCCTTTTCCCTCTTCGCATTTCTCCCGTGAGGAGAGGACGATAGGAGGCCAAAGTGCCATTTTCCTCTCGGTGGATACGTGACCGGCTTTGCTCCGGCGCTTAAAGCCGTTAATAGGCGACTCGCCGGGCGACGTGTTGTTTTAAACGATGAATTGGATTGACTTCGGGCTCCGCCTTCTGTTATCGCAGGCGGCTTCCCTTTTTAGTGTCGCTTCGTTGAAATGAAAGTGCGATTTGTCAATATTTTTACAGTTTTCAACGGATAATATTACTTATCTTGTTTGCGTTGTAGGAACGCTTGATTGACTGCGCACGCGTAATATGTTTAAGAGCGTATTATCAATCAATCCATTGTATCAAATTGGAGTGGTGAACCAGAGGTGATTAATTTAATTCAAAAATAAATTGTTCGGCACAAGTTTGAATAAAACGCTATATTATTCCTATACATTTGTGGAAAACAATGAAGACCGCCTTTGAAATTAATTGAATATTTATATAACTGAGTTGAAAGCAGAACCATTTAACGCCAACTTCTCTCCGTTGCTCATCGCTACAGTTCAATCAGCAGCAAACACGTGCAGCGACACATTATTTACAGTACTGGAGAACAAAAAGGCAGCTCGAACAATAATTAGATCTGCTTGAGAAAGTGTATATTGTTTAATTCAGTGCTATCGCAGCAGTACTTGCCGAGACTTCTCAATTATTTCCATGCCATTAGTCGGTTATTTCAGTTCCACCAATCAATAATAGCCCAAAGAACAAAATGTGAGTGTACTTCAAAAAATCGTAACAACTTCCAGCAGTGAAATTGAAAAACTGTACACAGACGCGGAATATTAAAAACTATATATTGCGTACGCACCAGCGGAACAACTCGGTGGATATTTTGTAAATTAATGAATATTTGAACGATCATTTATAATAGAACATTGTTACCGGCGATTTCTCTCTCTCTCTCTCTCTCTCTCTCTCTCTCTCTCTCTCTCTCTCTCTCTCTCTCTCTCTCTCTCTCTTTCCCTCTTTCCCTCTTCCCCTGGCAAAACTTTTACTGGTGGACGGGAAATCCATATGCTTTACGAGCCAGCTGTAAAAGAGTCGCGAAAGAGAGAGAGAGAGAGAATAGAAGGAGGAGAGAAAGGGAGGGAGGAAAAGCAGTAGCAGCAGCAGCAGCGCGTGTGTTTATTACCCGTTGTTGCGCGCTTTCAAGCGCGAATGTCCGCACTGAAAAGGTCGATGGATTTTTATTATTTGAGGGGGTGTGGGGGGTTAAGGGGAAAAGGGCGCGTACCTTTTCGCTTCGCGTTAAATCGAGGCGCGCGAAAACGACCTCGCGCTGCAGTAGCCATTTCAGTCGGACGCGTTTGGCTGCTTATGAGACTTGAACACAATGCGAGAGCGACGCGCCATACATGCATACATATATAAGAATATGGCTTGTTCTCCCGGCTATCTTCTTATTGTTGTTGCGCGAGCACGCGTATACGGGGGAAGCGATTCGCGAGCGTTAACTCGGCTCATTCTTAAATCTCCGAAGCGTTGTTACGCCGTTTATGTTCGCATTGATTTCCTTTTCATGCAAGTATTGAATATGTATTATTATAGGTATGGCATTACGATAGTTTCAAAGAATAATTATAAATTGCGCTTGTAAGATGAACAGGTTTATCAAATTGTTAATAGTATTTGACTTTGACTTATTCGTTGATTTCAAAATTTCACGTCCCTTTCATACTTTGGCACTAAAATTTTTTAGTGGAATTGAAATGTAAATTGTAAAAAGTGCATTATTGGCAGAACGTCCGTTTATTAGTACTGTATGTTTTTTATTTCATTGATAAAGTGAGGATAAAATTTGTAAATTATCCAGAAAGATTTATGTGAATCTTCGCAATACCTCGTAACTCAAATTAGTACTATAGAGTTTATATCATGCGTTTGGATGAAAAAAATTTTACTCTTCGCCGTAATAGCAAATTTCTTCTGTGCGTATAGTTATAATCTGTACATATCTCTATCTGTTTCTGTCATAAAATTACAATTACCGACCGTTGCAGTTTTATCGGCATTTCTAGTTCTAAGATCCGCGGTTAGAAAACTTTTAATTCTACTTTTCAGTTATAACTGCGTGTCATCGTACACACACATTTGCAAAACGTATTGTTTCATGTAAATTTATTTATGAACATATATGCGCGCGCTGTTTCCTTCGAGATTTCGTACGGCCACGTGGGAATTTCGAGAAATGGCGATATTATTTTTATCGATTTAAAGTTTAATGCAATCTTAAACTTCCACGTTGTGGGGGAATTAAACTTTTTTTCTTTCAGTTCTTCCGGCGCTTGTCGGTCGCGCAATTTCTTGTCCGAGCAACTGTTTGTCCGAGATATACCCAAGGAAAATAATTTATAATTTGAATGCGTTTGAAAATTCGCGTAAAGTACAAGTAAATTATATTATCAAATCAACTTTATTACACAAAGATATGGAGCAGAAATGAGGTTACGATCGAGTATATTCGATATTTACGTAACTACATTCATCAGAAAACAAATTCAGCTTTTGTATACTTCATTCTGCATACTTCCGATACTTAATATAACCAAAATCGATACACTGTAAATAATTCAAAACTTGAAAAACGAATTGATTTTTGTTAGCTTCATGAAACACAAATGCGAATGTTTACTTGACGTTCCCACGCGACTGCGTGTACTCCCAAGTATATTTATTATTCATGGCTGAATAATAAATATGTCGAGCATTATCATTCATAGATTTGAAAACTAAAAATACACTTATCCCCCCCTCCTGAATAAATATTTATTTCAAATTAATGATTTCCCTCTCTCCTTCATTCTTTATCTCTTATAAAAAATTAACACCGCGGTTGAAAATTTATCAAAAATAAAATTGCACTCGTCTATCAAGCCGTTATAATACAATCATCCATAGAATCACGCAGTGAACAATCCCCAACTCCATTTCTAACAAATTTCAAATCCAGGTACCAATAACGAACTCCGAACAAAAAAAGAGTGACAGAGAGAGAACGTCGCTGTCGAAAAAGACAGACAAAAAAAGACTATTCAGCCGAACTAGAACGCGCGTCAAAAGTCGCCTCTGCACTCGGCCCCATTGTATACCCCCAGGTTCAATAACGCGCGTGATCTAATGCGATTCTCACCTGTAAAATAGAGAAAAAAGAGCTACGCGCTCGCCAGAAAAAGACGAAGCGCAATCAAGAGACAGTGGGTCCGCAGCCTATATAGCATTCGAAGCTCGAATTTCCATCTCGCAATCAGTGCTCGACGCTTCCGCACGTAGAGAGAGAGAGAGAGAGAGAGAGACCTGTACACTCTGCCACATCGTACAGCAGCAGCGCTATCCCTATTCCCCCGAGAACCATCCCTCTCGGACGCTGTGTATATATATATATAAGGGGATGCTTAAGTGCGCATAACCCGTTAGCAGGTAGTATATAAACCAAGTGTGTATGTGTGTCTATGTATAATATAATACGTATTCCTCATCCAGACGCGCGCGTCCTTGGTCTTTCACTCGTCCGAGGGATTGATGGCTGGGGGGAGGGGAGGAAGCTGGGCGCACGATTTAAAGGATCGCTGGGCCAGCCCGATAAACTCATCGATCCAAGTCGATAATAATGGGAATGGGGAACGGATGCTGCTGGTGGCGCGCGGGAGGGTGCGATCGCTACTTCTCACACGCGCGCTCCTGGCTGCACAAGAGAGCTAAGAGAATCAAGCCACGGACTCGAAATCGAATGACTGAGAATGGGCTGCTGCACTACGGCTGCCCCGGAGGCGAGAGAGAGAGAGAGAGAGAGAGAGAGAGAGAGAGAGAGAGAGCTTTCACGTATATCTATCTATGTTTTTCGCTCACTGGACGTGTATGTGTGTGTGTGTGTGTGGGGTGGAGGACTGAGAATGATGGAAGAGAGGGGGAGAGAGGTTCACGTGTCCATTTCGCTCTGATTAATCGATTGCCACCGGTTCGGCGCATCTCTCGCGTTCTGCCCTCCGTGACGCTAACTATCTTCCTCTCTAACGTTCGTTTTCGCTCAACTCTCTCTCTCTCTCTCTCGTTCTCTCTCGCTCACTCTCTTTCGCGCGCGCTCGCGTATACTCTCGCCTCTCTTTGTTTTTGCGTCGGTCTTTTGATCATTCGCAGTCTCTTGACTATTGTCTGGATTCGCCGTTTCATTATTGGGTTAAGAATTTATGCGCTAATTGAGGTTTCGCCAGCTGATTTCATTAGCTTTTACAACGCTCTAGAAGTACCATTCGATTTATGAATTTATTGCGCTTTGAATTCGAAGAGAGGCACTATATTTGCAAGATGTTATAGGCGATTGGTGCGTTGTTCCGAAAACGTTGCGGTGATAGTCGAGAAAATAATCTGGTTATATCCGTTGATTTTCCGCCAAGCCGCGAAATTCATTTTTAGTTCGGCCCACAGCCCAATGTGTTTTACCGTTATAAATTATTGTTTTGAAGGTAATTTTCTGTATCTCGCTGATTAGATTTGCCGTTCTTAACTGACTCGGAGAACAAAGTTTTGCGAAAAGTAATTGCTCGACCGCGGGAAATAATTTGATTCCGCTCAGTATTACGTCGATACTGGTTATTAACAATATCGGTCTGATGTAAGGGTGCGAGTAACTTTACCAGTTGCTTATTAGTAAATTCGTTATGTCCTGTATTTGTAACTTTGATAAGCGTAAATTCATAGGCTAGTAAATATTTGTGCTTGACCCTGTACAGAGTGACGATTAATATAATTACCCACTTATTTGAGCAAAAGTTTTAGCTGAAGCATTAGGTCCAACACATTGTATTGTTAAAAGTACCAAAACTTTTCAAATATCTGGGAAAATTTTTTAATTAATTTCAACATCTGGAGGTATGGGGTCCCACACTTTTATTCAAATATAGTAGAAAGTAGGGCGCGAAATATTATTTTGTTGATTATATTTTAGCAATGTCTACTGTGCCACCGTAACTGTTTCACCCGCGGGCAGCGATCCATCTCAAAAATAGTAAGACAATTTAGCTTAAGCAAGCCTAGGCCAAAAAGTTTTCGCTCCCATCCACAGTTCTTCACGCCAAGTGTACCGTCGAATCTTTGCCACTCATCAAATAATCAAACCTTTCAAAAAGTTCGTCGATTGCCTGAAAGCATAGCAGTATACCAGAAGCAGCAGCAGCAGCAGCAGCCGGCAAGCCAGCTAATCAAAGAGTTAATAAATCAATCTCTCTTAACTCTCCCACCTTCTAGAAATCCTATAAATGGGTTATCCCCATGGCGACACATACAGACTCGCTCTCAAGGGCTGTTTGCACACATAACGTCGTCCTTCTCCTCCTCCTCTTTCCTCTCCCCTTCTACTGCATTTGCCTCGGCACCACCCGAGCTATGAATTATGCAAGCGACTGCTTTTCCCTTCTGGTCCCGTGCAGCCTTGTTTAAACCCGCCAACCGGTTGCCGACGACGATGACTACGACGAGGACGTTATCGTTGTCGAGCAGACAGAGACAGAGCCAATGATCGACCTGATGGGCTAGTGCGCGCTCGGCCCGCCAGCTTTTGCACATCGATCCGTCAGGTGCCGAGAACTGACCTCGTCTATCCCAGACTGAGAACCAACGCGTTTTCAGTTTCTGTCTCTCGCTCGTCTCTCGATTCTCCGTTGCTATTTTTGCACTGGAACACCGAGCGCATGATGAATATCTGACAAGGTGTAGCAGCTCGGGTTCGATGCCCTTTCGCTTTTTGTGTCAGTAATTCAATGATCCGCGCGATGGTATTTTAGAAGCAATATATTTCCTTCTAAAATACGAAGAATTAAATTGGAGGGTTCGTTTGATTTTTTAAATAATATCTATATCAGTCTACGATTAAAAATATATATATATTTCGAATGACGCCTATATGCGGCATTGGCAAATTCAATCGATCGAATTTTTAATTCCTTGCTATTGAAAAGCCAACACAATTGGTTACATAATTCATTTGACTTATTTACGCGTTCCTTGGATTTTGCATGACGTAATAGATATCCTGGACAAAGAGCTTCGGATATAATTGTTAAACATTTCAAAATATATAATCAATTACAGATACTATACTGCTGACCGCTCCCGTTAATGGATTAAAGGTAGTATCACATATTGCACCGTACACACTGCAATTTCACATATCAGTTGATTAAATTATGCTAATACAGAGCAATTCGTTATTATTACGCGCCGCGCTTGCTTATAATCATTTCGTTTTAATCATTTCCGCAAATGTCGAAAGCGTTTGTAAATATATTGCGATGTTTGGCATACAAATTTCCCGTCCGCATATACATACGTTATTCGAGATTATTAATTTCACAAACATTTTTTTCCTTACACGTAATCACCTCTGTGTGTATACATATCCCTTTGGCCCTACCGATATAAATCCAATGCATTAAATCATCAACCCTTTGAGAGTCTGTGCAGTCGTGGGTGTTGCAGACCTACACCGCGGCTATCATTTTCGTGTTGCTATTACCAATGCTACAGCATCTAAATTGCGAAATTCGAAACGGATTAACCAATGTATTATGCGCGTGCGTACCAAATGGACATTATGAAATGAGTTTTTGTATATATTTTTTTATATATCCTACGGCCACTAAATCCGAATGAGATTTCGAAATGCAAAGCAGGGAATTAAATTTGATTCGTGTGCGCCCGCTGCCAAAAGTTTAAATTGAAGTGTAGTTTTTATTTTTCTGGGCGTGTGTGTATGTGTGTGCAAAGTTAACCTACAATGGCATCCAGACGTTTATAATAAGCACAACAACATTAATTAAGCTTTGAAAATTATGCCATAGGTAATTCAAAAGAGCGTCAAAACATAATTTAAATTAAATATCAAAATTGAATCAGTTTGCATGTCGGTTGGCGTGCACTGTAAGCTGTATAAGGTTGTAGCGCATTTTTACGATAATACTTTTATTTCATTTGACGTTATTCCGTTTCTGACTATATTATATTCCATACAGTCGTGTAATTATTTTTATTTTCGCGGAATAATATATTTTTTTTTTCAAATTATTCAGTTTATTTGCATTACTAAAAAGTAAGCATTTTATTTCGCACTAATTTCGAATGGTTAATTTAGCAGCGATCAAGAAAGCCAGAAACAAAAAATAGACGCTTATAAAAGCCTCGAAACCGCCTGATTATAAGTCGACAACGCGCATAATCCGTGCGACATACACGCACCTCAGCGCCGAAAGAACGGAGTTATTGAAATGCGCGCCGCCTCTATTGACTAGAATCATAAAACCGAATAGGACAATGACGCGTAAAAAGGGGCCAAGCGAGCGAACGAGCGCCGCGCGCGGCGACAACAAAAAAAAAAAAAAGAACGAAGGCGCAACAGAGCGTGATATTCGACGGTGTCGCCGGGATATATATGTATATATGAAAAGCACTGCAAGATGACTGTGTATATGTGTGTGCGGGCGTGTATGTATTTCGAAATTACACTCGATGAAAAGTGCAAGATAAAAACGAGGGTGCGGTGCGCGCTCAGACGGGGTACATGGTGGAAATTTCGAAATTGAATTTTCCACCAGGATGATTTTTATCAGCGCGGCGACTAAATTATTCGACTGGTTGACGGGGGGCTCTATGCCGAGCGAATCCATTCAATTTGACTTCTCGTTCTTTCCTTTGTTTTTTTTTTCGTCTGCCGCTCGCATCCTCGTCGCTGCAACGCGTCATTAATTAAGTTTAGCCGCGAATATCGCGCTGTTCGCTTATGAAAAGTACAGTCTCTTGCATAAAGCGGCCAAATGAATCTGTCTCGGGCGTAATAAAAAGCACCTCCTCCCGACAGACTAAATTAGCACCCTATAAGCCCTTATCGGCGCGGTAAAAAGTTCCTAGCGAGAACACCCCCTCGTTCCTCGAACAAAGCGCAAAATGAATCCTGAACACTCTCCTATACCGTCTATATACGCATTGTAATATGTAACGTGCGTATAACACCGGGGTATGGCAAAACTTGTGCTTTCGAATCGACGACCCTAGAATAAGCGAGTTGCTCTGCCTCCTCCCCACCTCCTCTTGTTTTCCCTACTTCGACTTGGGGCGCATTCATCGCGAGTCAAAGATCCTCCGTCTCTCAGTGTGTGTGTGTGTGTGTGTGTGGTGTGTGCGTGCAGTCTGTAGCCGCAATTGTGTGTGCAGCATGTATGTATATGTTTGTGTATACGTGAGCGACCGTATCTCTCGAGTTTCCTCCCTTAGAATTGCTCTCGTGCGCGCGGGCTCTTCATTTCGGCAGTACAAACATTATTGTCGTTAGCTTGAATTTCGCGGCGTCCTCGCAAATATTACATGGAACCATTCTGTGAGTCAATTGCTGCGGGTACCACAAGGGTTATCATTTGTAGCTGCTTGTTACTTCCTTCGCGAATAAGGGGGTCTAAAGTGTTGAAAAAGTGGATATTATAATTTAACATTCATTTTGTGAATTCGAGGAAAATTGTATAGTATGGAAAATATGCCCTTTTCTAGGGAAATGAAATAGGATGATAATGCAAATGTATTAATTAGTCCTCTGGCGTATTTAAAGTTTCTTGAATATGGAATTTCTTATCATTTTGCTGAGATTAAATTTGTATTGCATATGTATGATGGAGTTAAACCTAAGAATGTTTCAAGTTATCTTACTTAATTTTTTTTTCTTTACAAAAAGAACTATTTTGAATGCGTAATCCACAAGAATTACAATACAAATTACAAAATTTAAAGATGGTAGGGTACTCTGATTATTTTGTACAGAACTTAACAGATTTTAATTATTACCATGTTTAAGTAGCATTGTAATATTTTGATAAAAGATATTGGTAATTTAATGTTTACATTTCTTTCACGTTTTAAAATAGTATTTTAATTAAACTTTAAAAATTTCCGAAGGCCTCATATTTAATTGATTGAAAGTAAATGTCTGGGTAGCATAGAATATTCTATAAGTCTCATAGCTAATCTGCTCCAGTTTAACTCTTCATGCTGTATGTCTGACACGCAGTTCTGCATTGTTAATTCCACTGTTGATAAAATAAAACAATTATTTAATTAGATTTATCTTCTGAATATGTTAATATTTAAAACAAAACCTTTTATAAAACGATCGAACAGAACCGAACAGAAATGTATCGAAAAACAATGTCACCTCAACGAAAACTATGTTGGCATATTTCCCAGTATATAAGTCATTCAAAAGAAAAAAAAAAACGACAGCAGCAGCCTTCGAAATTATTGCGCAGAGTAGCAGCAGCACACGACGGCACTTGTGAGCGCGGCCCTCGCTAAACCCCCCCCCCCTCCCCCCCAAGAACTTGTTGCGCGCTCTGCTCGCTTGAGAGCTGCTGCAATCCCTGGTAGAGGAATTCCAAGGAAATCAACGAGATAGAAATAAAGCATTAAATTCACTGCAACTGCAACTATGTTCCGTGCTAACAGTTATACCGATGTCGTAGTGCGCCATATTTCCCATATACTGCCGATCTTCTCAAATTGTACGTTTCATCGTTATTGGCTGAGGCAATTCAACCGTGCTATTCAAACATAAATGGTATGAAGTACCGCTGTAAGAGAGACACTATTTTAGTTTTGCAAATGCAATTCTTCTGCATTGTCGCCGATTGGACCAATTACCTATCAATATTCTCAAGGCACTCTTTGTATTTCAACAACTGGTTGATCTTCCGTAGCAAAGGAAAATACCTATTTGGTATTTGTACTAATGAATCTACAATTGATGGTATGGGACCAGCTGAGTATAATTATTATACTTGACATGGGACCGCTACCATGCCTCTTGGTTCGGAATATGTTAGACACTTTATATTTTATTTTACGTGATGATAAAAATTACATTTTATATCCAATGGCAGAGTGTTAAAGTATTTCTCACCAACTACTTTAATGATATTTCCAATAGCTGTAAACTATTTTTAGCCAATTTTTACAGACCTCCTTTTTTATAAACTAGAGGGTGTGTGCGTTAGAAAAGTCGATAAGTCGAAATACTCGGACAGCCAAGCTACGACTGACCGCTTTACAGCTGTAAAGGGACGAGCGCAGAAGACGAAGGAGATAGAAACCGAGAAAGACAGAGAGAGAGAGAGAGAGAGAGAGAGAGAGAGAGAGGGAGGCAGAGGCATGATTCCTGGTTGTGCGCGCAGTCGAGCCAAAAGGCCCTTGCGAAAACTCGTTAATCGCAATGTACAGCGAAGAGCTTGTGTTGAGAGACTGCTGCACGCGTAACGTCTCTCCCACCAACAAACCCGCAAGTTTTAAAGTGACTGGTACTTGTGTCTTGTGTCGGTAATAAAAACTGTTGTTATTTTGTCAGGACGTCTGGGGAGGATAGCTGATGGAGTAAGTTTCGTTATTCTGCTACGTTGGGTCGGCTGCTTCAAAAATTTGAAATTGACTTTTTTACTATTCTGGTTATTATGTGTTTGATGACGAAGCAGTTCAAATCCGTAGTTTTCTCCTTCATAAGAGTGTTCGTCTTTGTTTGAATAAACCTCGACAGGTATTTTGTCCGTGATTGATTCCATTCCTCTCCGGAAAGTTTTAGTTGATAAAAAAACATAATTAAATTTAAAAATATTACGAGTCAACAAAAAATCTTGATCAACAAAACTATAAAAACTGTAGTAAATGTAGAATACATTGAGTGACACTATATTCAATAAAATAGTATAGGTTATAAAAGGTGCTTTTTCTCTATACGAGTGTACTACAATTACACTAACATCGAGTTAGCATGACGCAGGTCTCATTTCACATACATATATATATGAAAAGGAAAGAAAGAAACCGCACATTTAAACAATACAACGAGGAAAGTAGAATAGTTGCACGCACATGTCGTGCCCCTCTACACGGGATACTGTCTGCGGCTATCGCACACGAGTCGCGTGTGCACAGGCCATAATTTGTTGGTTGTCCGCGGAGATAATTATTGTGTTTGCGTTTTAAAGGAGGTCATTGTGTCGAGCGTATTTTCGAAGGGGAATACGTTTCGGATGTGGCAAGCTGATTTTTTGAAAAGCTAACGAAACCCGAGAGGTGGATGGCGTTTAATTTAATCGCCTAATCTAATCGACCACAGTTTGTCGGCGCACGACTGTGCTCACGTAAGAGATTCTAATCTTTGATGCTTTATATCTCAACATTACGTAAATTTGTTTGCGGACGTGTTACACCTCGGCTAAAATAGTTAACGGACGGTGTGACTGCGTTACAATTTAGCTGGGATTTTGCAAGGGGGTATATATGGATGGACATTTAAAGTTGCGGTTATTATATCTATTGTCTTATAATTAGTGATAATATTAGCTCTATTAATAGAGAAAATTTGTTTTTGCCTTAAATATAGTACTTTTATAAATTAGGTTGCTTCCTCTTTTTATGCTTAATGTATTTCAATTAATCAATGATATTAAAAAGAAAATTTACAAGTAATGAATGGTTTTCCTTCGGAATAAAATGTCGTGCAAATGTTCATTTGTTATGCATGATATGTTAGAAATCATTTATAAAGGTGGCTATTTTCATTTGATTAGCATGAAATAAATCAGTATGTTCTGTAAAACTTCTGTAACTGATAAATTATTTTTTTATACTTTTGGAAAATATAGTTAATTCAACAATATATTCGATTGATTTAAGTATGAAATTTCAATTTAACTTTTCTTAGCGAAAAATTTCATCTTGCAGCATAAAGAAATGTATATATATATATATATATGTGTGCGTGTCCACATTTATGAGCACAAATTCCTAGAAGTTAAAGTTCCCCTTCTAAATGAAAAGAATACAGCACCGGGTGAAGAAAGCAAGTATTAACCGAAAGAATCCCCCCCCCCCCCCCCCCCCCCCC